>CAXIVR010000010.1:52539166-52791666 GCA_964035755.1 Teleogryllus oceanicus | reverse complement strand
CAAATGAGGTGTCATTCGACACATCTTGGTCTCCCGGAGGGAAACTGATTTTTTCCCTTACCTATTTCAATCCATCCACAGCATTCTAAGCCTTTTTTTCTAATAACTTAGGTTTTTGCGTTTTGTAGTAAAAAAAAAAGTATTTTGGGTAACTTAGAGCATGTACAGAGGTAATAAACAGGATTTGAAGCGCAGCGCAGCATACAGCTTTTGGCAACAATACCCTCGACCCCACAGTACCTCTTTTGAGTTATGCTCTATGTAATGGTTACCTTGGACCTTACTCATATTCAGGCAAGTAATTTAGTGTTGATAGATACATGCTTACTGAGTATTATTACTTGAAAAATTAATACTGAGTAATAATTTGCACAGGTAAAAAGTTAGAACACATTTAATCTTTTTGGTCATTATTAACCCAAATGACTGCGCATTTCTGAATTTTCCGACCTGATCTGAGAACTCGTATCTTCAAACCAGTGGTAGATCATTTTTTAATTTCTTGTATACGTACGTATATATGTAGTATAGAGAAAGGTATGTAATGCTGTGCGAATAAGTAGTAAAGTTTTCTAATTTTCTTGGTGTTGACTGGTACTGTACAGTCTTGCCCTCTCTTGCCTGCTACCATCTACTGCCGCCCAAAGTACACTTTTTTAAAAAAATTTTCAACTTTTCGGTTTCTAAATAGAACAGAAATATTATTTTAAAAATATTAAAATAAAACCTTGTCTTAAATAGCAATTTTCATTGAAAAATTTAGAGCCATCTTTAAGAAAACGGCGTTAAGTGTTAGTACTGTAAATGTGAAATTTGAAGTTCTTTTTCTCAGGAATGTATTGAGTTTTCGAAAAACTTAATTTGAAGTAATTTAAAGAACTTCCACACACAAAATCATTAAAATGTGCATGTTAACAGCGTGAGAGATATTGCAAAAAACCTACATTTGTGTTATTTTTTGGTAAAAACAAATGACTACACCAAACTGAACTTTACGTCATATTAAATAGTGCCATTACCACTATCTGTTGTAAAAGTTTCAAGAACAAGAAATTTGGAGACATTTCTGAGAAGAAGGCGTTTGAGCGTTTTTGAGATAATTTTCACAGAAAACTTGCTTTCGAGAAACTTTATTTGACACTATTTAAATCACATGTCATAAATACACGAACATGAAGAAATCGCCTTTAAATTTTTTTTTAAATTATAGTTATACATTGACGTAGGTTATCCTTACCAAAATTTAAAGAAAAATTTGGAACCTTTTTGACAAAATATTGTCAAAAATTATTCCAAAACCAAACTTTACAAGACCCACAAGAAATTGCTAACATATTCAATGAACACTTTTCACAAATTGGTAAAAATTAGTATCTCAACATTCCCTAAACAATAACACACACCAGACAAACACTAATGTTTCACAAATTGCAAATTCCATATATTTATATGAAACCACCCCCTCTGAAATTTTTAAAATCATTGGACAAATGGAGAATAAATTCTCAGCAGGCCTGGACAACATTCCAGATTTTCTTATCAAACACAGTGCCCATATATAGTGCAACCGCTGTCTCATATTTGCAATCACTCTCTAAAAACAGGCATATTCCCAAATGTATTCAAAATGGCAAAGTTAAACCATTGTTTAAAAAGGGCAATAGTTATGATCCCATGAACTACAGACCTATCCCCTGCTATCAGGATTTTCAAAAATTCTGGAAAAGCTTTTCAATGATAGACTCAAACACTTTCTCAATGCAAATAATATCCTTACAAATGCACAACATGGTTTCAGGTGTAATAGATCCACAGAGACAGCCATTTTCTCCTTTTTAAATGACATACTTATTGCACTAAATCAGAAGGAAATTCCCATTGGCCTTTTCCTAGATTTGTCAAAAGCCTTTGACATTATTGATCATCACATACTTTTAACAAAACTAGAAATGCTAGGGATCCGAGGCATTGCAGGCCAGTGGATTAAATCATATTTATCAAACCGTAGCCAAGTAGTTACCCTCCAGCACACTAAAGATAACAAAATCTCCTCGATCTACTCCAACCCTCAGATGATAAATTGTGGAGTCCCGCAAGGATCCATCCTAGGGCCAATATTATTCCTTATATACATAAATGACATGCCTTTGGCTTTAAAAAATAACAAAACAATTTTGTTTGCAGATGACACAAACATAATCATAAAAGCAAAAACGCAACAATTATTAGAAAAAGAAACTCAAGAAACATAGCATGCATTAGTAAAATGGTTTCAAGACAACAAACTTATCATAAACACCAGCAAAACAGTCTCTCTAAATTTCATGAATCCCCGATCCAAAGAAAAACTCTCCCAACATTTGCTCATAAATAATAATCTTGTAAAAATATCACAGGAAACTACCTTCCTTGGTCTAACAATCCAAGAAAACCTAAAATGGAATGCTCACATTTCAAATCTTAATAAGAAGCTCACCAAATCTTGTTATGCCCTATACTCCTCAGGTCAAGCTCCAACATTGAGACTCTTAGGACAATGTATTATGCAAATGTGCACTCACACTTGAAATATGGATTAATATTTTGGGGAAATGCCCCTGAAAGCACTCATACATTTATTATCCAAAAGAATACTGCAACAATGACCAGCACTCATAAGCTGGAGTCTTGCAAACCCTTGTTCAAAAATTAAGGATTCTTCCACTACTGCATGTACATATTTGAAATAGTTGTCTTCACAAAGAAGATTCTCATGGAAAACAAAGACACTTTCACTCTAAATTCTGATGTACACAACTATAACACTCGACAAAAGGATAACCTACATGTTCCCCAATCTGAAACTACACTTTATCAAAAAAGTACCGCAATAGAGGGCATTACACTTTACAACAAATTGAGCCATGATATTAAAGATATTAATACAATACATAGATTTAAAAGTAAATTGAAAGCTTTCCTGCTTAACAACATGTTCTACAGTGTGAAGGAATACACCATCACTACCTCCTTAAAAACAAAAATAAAAATTATAATCCCATTGATTCTCTGTTTCATGTTGACTGTTCAAGTTGAAGTAGAAAAAAGAACTGGCATATCCCATCCTGCCTGTGTTAAATTGCAGTTGGACTGATGTAGAAGGAGAATGCCAAACCCAAATTCTATTTCCTTCATCCTGAATTTGCTAAATGCACTAGGCATCATTAATATCGTTAAATCTTATTATTATTATTATTATTATTATTATTATTATTATTATTATTATTGTAAGATCAATGACCAGTATTTTATTATTAGTTTTTCTAGTTTCCTTGATCCTTTGAGCAAATGCTGAGATGGTCCCCATTGTTTTGATTTCTGGACAGTAAATGTAACTTCACTCCGCCATATCTGACTCGTCATACACGATTGAAATTGTATTTGTGACTCAATAAATATTATTATTATTATTATTATTATTATTGTTTTTGTAATTTTTTAAAATTGCATGCCATATTGCGCGAAAACTACTAAAATTTCCAAGAGAATCTACATGACCTTATCTGACTCTAGTTAAGGCCTAGAACTAAGATCTAGGACTGAATATGAGCAACAAATTTCATTTGAAGCAAAAATCTCTATATTTTTGTAGTTTTAGGAAGACGCCGAAAAAATTCAAACTTCTAAATTTCGAAAATTCAGAGTTAATCGCGAAAATCGGACCTAGGCTACCTTTATAAGTTATTTGACTCTATTCTTAGAATAAATTTAAAGAAAAAATTTGGAGCCGTTTTTGAGAAAATTTTCAAAATGTCCGAAGGGCTTCATGTAAAGTACCCCAAATTTTAAAGAATGTTTTTCAAAGCCTTAACTAGAGTCAGATGGACATGGGTTTCTTCAATTTTGAAATATCGTACGTGTGGTTTAGGCGCTAGGTTTGTTCACATACGACAGGCAGATGGACGGACGTTTTGCTTTCAATTAGTTTTTCGGCATCAAGGACTCAGACTGGGATTCTGGATACTCCACGTGTTAGAGAATTTTTTTTCTTAATTTAGCAACTGGAATTATCCACTTTTATGTTGTCAGGGCCCGGCAATTAATGTTTTATCCCGGAAATCAGCCGTTTTATCGCGCAGCATTACATAACTTTCTCCATACTACGTATTTTACTCCGTATATACGTACGTATACGAGGAAGGAAAAATTCACTAACCCGTGGTGTAGCCAAAATCCCTGTTTTGTGAGTCCTTGATGCCGAAAAATCAATTGTAAGCAAAACGTCCGTCCCTCTGTCTGGTGTATGTGAATAAACCTAGCACCTAAACCATGCGTAGGATTTTTTTCTTGAAGAAAAACTTGAAGAAAAACCTGTCTATCCAGCTCTAGTTGAAGCTTCTAAAATTCGGGGGTCCTTTACATGAACTCCCCCGAACATTTTCTAATTTTTCTCAAAAAATGTTCCACATTTTTCTTTGAATTTCTTGTAAGAATGTAGTTAAATAACACTTATAAAGGTGGCATAGTTTCGATTTTCAGGATTAACTCTGAATTTTTGGAAATTGTAAAAGTATGCATTTTTTCGACAATTTCTTGCAACTAAACCTTTTTAAGGCATAAAATTGTTTTGTAAATTTTAATCATTTCAATAGTGCGTGCAATGTTTGCAATTTCAAACTAGAAGTGCTACAGAATGGCACAGACTTTCTCGTAGTAAAGTTTTCTAATTCCCTTGGTGTTGTGTGACTTTAAGGTCTTTCTCCTTTCCTTTGGCCAGCTGCTATCTATCGACGCTCAAAGTACCTTTTTTTAAAATTTTTTCAACTTCTTGCTTTCCTTGTAGTACAACCGCATTATTACTCCAGAAATATTAAAGAAGATTAAAAACTCGTCCTAAAGGGAAATTTTCGTTGAAAACTTCGTAGTCGTTTTGAAGAAAATGGCAATTAAGCATTACTCTAAACATGAAATTTAAGCTCTTTTTCACGGGAATCTATTGAGTTTTCGGAAAACTTCATTTGAAGTCATTTGAATCACATCCACTTACAAATGTAATAATAATAATAATAATAATAATAATAATAATAATAATAATAATAATAATAATAATAATAATAATAATAATAATAATAATAATAATATTTATTGAGTCACAAATACAATTTCAATCGTGTATGACGAGTCAGATATGGCGGAGTGAAGTTACATTTACTAATAATGCATACAAATCGATGGAAATGTCCATATTAGCGGCGTGATAGTATTTCAAAAAAATTACATTTGTGTAATTTTTTGAAAAACAAACGAATACACAAAAATCATCTTTACGTAATATTAAACAGTGCAATTAGCACATTATTGAAAAATTTGGAGCCATTTTTAAGAAAATGGCATTTAGCGTTTCTGAAAATGCGAATTTTGAGTTAATTTTACAGAAAACGGTTTGTTTTCGAGAAACTTTATTTGACATTATTTAAAGCACATGTGCTCATAAATATAATAATGTGAAGAAATCGTCTTTAACGTTAATATTACAGATTTGAGAGACAAGTAAAGAAAATATCACTTTGTAATTTTTTAAAAAAACAAAACAATAGTGCATAGTATAGGGTTTATGTCATAGTATAGGGTTTGTTTGGAACTAACCTTCCCAAACGTTTAAAGAAAAAATTGGGAACCGTTTTTGAGAAAATCTTGGGTTTGTTATTTTTTAAAATTGCTAATATTACACGAAAACTACTAAAATTTCCAAAATAATCTACATGACCTTATTGAAATAACTATATATGCACAACAAATTTCATTTCAAGAAAAAATCTGTCTTCACTTTTGTAGTTGTAGGTAGACGCCGAAAAAAATCAAACTTCTGCAATTTTCGAAAATTCAGAGTTCACCGTGAAAATCGCACCTATGCCACATTTATAAGAGTACTTTGCTCTTTTCTTACAAGAAATTTAAAAAAAAAAAATTGGAGCAATTTTTGAGAAAATTTTGAAAATGTCCGGGGGGCTTTATGTATTTACCCCAAAATTTAAAAAATGTTTTTCAAAATTTCAAAGCTTCAACTAGAACCGGATCGACAAGGGATTCTTCAATTTGGAAGAGATCGTACGTATGGTTTAGTACGTAGTGTTCACAGACGGACGGATGGACGTTTTGAAAAAAACAAAACTTTTCGGTATCAGGGGACTCCAAAATAAAATTCCGCATTTTCAGAAACGCTCAAACGCCATTTTCTCAAAAATATCTCCAATTTTTTTCTTCAAATTTGTCAAATATATAGTGTTTTGTACTGTTTAACATGACGTTAAGTTTATTTTTGTGTATCATTTTGTTTTTCCAAACAAATGTAAGTTTTATGAAATATCTCTCACGCCTTTAATAAGCACATTTCCATCGATTTTAACACATTATTGCATTTGTGAATGGAAGTGCTTCAAATTACTTCCGATGAAGGTTTTGAGAACTCGAGTTTCCTGTGGGGGAAAAAAAATCGCATTTAAAGTAATGCTTAATCGCCCATTTCTCAAAAAGGCTTCAAATTTGTCAATGAAAATTTCTATTTAGGGCGAGGTTTTACTCTTCTTCAATATTCTTGAAGTAATAGGAAAGCAAAAAGTAGAGAAAATGTAAAATATGTACTTTGGGCGACGATAGATGGCAACAGGGAAAGAGGACAAGACTGTACAGTATCAGTCCACACCAAAGAAATTAGAAAACTTTAGTACGAGAAAGTCTGTGCCTCTTGTAGCACCCCTGTTTTTTTTCTTATGATACTAATAATTTGAAGAGATCTTTATTTTATGTCCTAAACTTAATAAGAGTCGTCTTTAAATTACGTAACACTAAAGAGGGGGGAAGGTGTTTGAGGAAGCATTACGCTGTGTTACACGGGGCATGAAGTTTAGTGTTACGTTACGCTGATATTGCTTGTTTGTTTTTCCAACCTTTCCTGACATAATTCATTTTATACATCCTTACATTAAAATATTAACAAATAAAATTAAAATAGAAAATTTAGAGTTATTTAAAATTAATATTTTTTCTTCAATGGCGTATTGATTTAACCTTAGATTACGAAGAAAATATTCCAAACTTTCTATGTTAAATTCTCGAATACAATTAAATTGACTTTGTACGTCCGTTCCGTGTGTGTATGGAGGAGCCAGGGAGACCCACAATTTGTAAAAGATACATGAATTTTTAATAGACATCCAAGTAAAAAACAACACACCTCCGAAACTGGCAATCTCAATAGCGACAAGGAATCGTGATGCTTTCGACTGTTGCCAAAGAATTGTAATTCAGAAACAAAAATACACTAAGGACCAAAAGCCCCTAAATACTTCAAGTACCAACATGTTTTACAAAATTGCATCCAAGCTATGCATCCATTAATATTACTACTGCAACTATGGAGGATTGTCAAGAAGTTCTGAAACCGTGTGTAGGTAACAAAATGTTAACCAACACTACCCCAACTCGTAGCACTGAGGAAAGAAAGGATATTTCGACATGCAGAAATTCTGGATAAAAAGATGGGTAGTACTATCTTCTTGCACTAAAATTATATTTGGCATTAAACAGTTGTTTATTTGAAGTGATTTGGTTTACTTTATATATTCTCCCTCTCTTTTTCCCACACTGTCTCTGAACCAGAAATCTAGTGCAAATCCTTCGTCCCCATCCCTGTATGGGGTGAATATGGCACTAGCGCAACAAAAATTACATATAAATCAAGATACAACCCAGCACGAAGAATTCTGTTAGGGAATGGCATGCTGAAGGAACCACCATAAAGAGAAGAGAAAACAGCAAACAGAATATTTTGAGTTTCTATTCACTTTTAGAGACTTACTGTTCCTCAAGAATTATGAATTTCAATTTCTGCAAAATATCGAAATTTGAAAAGGATATTGCTAAAATACCAAAAGATAAAATCAAGGGTATAAAAAAGAAACAGAATCCATAGTATTTTATAAAGGAATTACGTTCAAGAGCTATGGGATGCACTGTTGTTTGCTTGAAGTCTGCAATTGGCACAAACTTCGCAATGCTACAAAAATGAATCATATTTACTTACTAAGTAAAGATGAAATACTTTTTCACTTTATCCATCTCCATTGCATATCGTTAGAAAAAATAATAGATAAGGTATATTTTACAGTGAAACATGAAAATATCTTTTAGCAATGCATTTTTGAAGCTTAATTGCCTTCCAAAATTTGTTGAAACACAATTGTTGCTGAACCAATAGATTAAATATGTTAATTTCTTTCAAAATCATTTAAAAAATCTATTAACTTCAAAATAGACTGAAATTATGCTTTTAATCTTAAATAAGATTTTTAAGCTAACAGTGTAAAGCAATTCCATACAATTTACAATAATATTGATATCATATCCATATTTTCATCAAATATGAAACAAGAAAAGTAAGTACACTCAACACACAAAAACCACATGTAGTCAAATGATAAGAACATACTTGAATGATAACATATTGAACGCAGAAAACTGAAGAAATATAGATTTTGCAATTCTCTAATACGCAGCAAAGACAAAATAATTTACAATTTTACAGTATAAGTAATCAATTCAATATACTGAACAATGTCTGTTATCTTGAGTAATGATAGACTCATGAATAATAGAATTTTTTTTTTGTTTGAATTGTGTGAATTAAAATTGAGAATGTATCAACAAAATACTGTGTATTTTACAGAGTTACATATCAAATCATTTATGTCAATTTAGCATAAATTACAATTTTATTCAGAGAAAAAATTTTTACTTTCTCATTTTGCAATGCTTTTGATAACAGACCCATTGTCCTTGGAAAACTACCGCATAAAATGAACTTAGAAGAAACAAACACAACAAATTAACCTGGAAAAAATATATTCAAACCTGCTTTCTGACTTGAATAAATATGAATTTCAAACTACTTACATTGATGTTTCATATCTTCACATGTCCTTATGTCTTGTTTTCACTTAAGGCGTAAGTAAATAACATTCTTCATATTCTAATCATATTTAAAAATTTCGTTCTTCAGTTACTTGAAATATGACTGTATAACCATGAACTGGCTAGTAGATTTCAGAAATTCATTTTCATTTGAATCCCAATGGTAAGTGAATTAAATTGTTTTCTATTTTTGAAACTTGTAAAACTATAACTTTGTGCCAAAGAAAATGTGGCCCTGGCATTTGATTTGCTACACATAGTTCACAGAATTGTTTACAAGAATCTATTATACATTATACATACTTGCCAAGATACTGTTTCAAGAAGCACAAGTTTATTCCATGTTTGTTAAAGCAAATATGCAGTTAAAATTGCATAGAATATAGTATGCAAAGAAAATGGGTTTCATAGTGTAACATTACCAAATACTTCAAGTATCACTCACTCCCCCACACAATTTCTGTTCAAACAAAACATATTGCCATCAATTTTACAAGCAATGGAAGCTTAAAGTACACAATTTGCTTGCAAACAATCCAAGGTATGGTATTTAACTGGACAATATGTGAAAGACTAAAATATTCAATGCAAACAAATTCTTGGATAATGAAACTAATTCTATTCCCAAATGCAGTACCAGACAGAGTCTGCACACAGCACCACCAGAATTTAGTACATTCATCAATTCAACTCTAATTATCTGTTTATGCCAATGTGCAAACTTGGCAATATTAAATTCAGTATTAGAAACTACCTACCTTAATTCTCTAAATTGCTCTTTAAGAGTATTGATTTAGAATTATCTGCAGAACCATGTTATTGAAATTGTTTTCTAAATTTCTAATTTTGTTTCATGCCCCTTCAATGGTAGAGGATGTGAAGGAAAGGTTACACAAGTAAAAAATCTGAAATCCATGTTTTAAGAATTTATTCTAATCAGTCTTTTCCAATTCATGCTCATTCAGTCTTCTACTGGAAACTCCAGTCCACAAAAATTCAGTCTTACAAGGAATTAAAAGTACAAATTTGATAAATTTGTTCAGAACATTTTACTGATCCATTTTCTCAGGGGCATCCTTCGTAGCCGGTGGCTTGGCAGTCACAGCAGGTGCATTTGTTAAGGCAATTTCAATCTTGCGTTCCTTGGTGGGAGGAGGCAAGGCCTGAAATAAATCCAGAATTTCATCTTTAAAACATTTAAGCAAGTTTTCAATGCTCACTAAATAACTACCAATACTGCCCAAATGTTTTCAGAAACTTTTCCCACAAAAGCTCCTGTAATAAATGTACCCAAACTTCACAAATCAAGTTTTAAAACCTATAACATGATTATATTTTACCATTTTTAATCCATCAAAATAGTTTTAGGGTTTAGTGTTCCAAAAGTTTCCAAGGCAATTTTTCTAGTATACCCTTAGGAGCTAGATGTGCAAAAATTAAAAATACAATAAAGAACTCGAGACTTTGGTAAATTTTAAAAATTTATCAACCAAATTCAGACCTTGCCCTAGGGTATTCACATTCTTCAAAGAAAATTACATTATGGTGAGAAACCCATGATTATTTTCTGTATTGTTACTCTACTTCCTAATTATTAGCAAAAAAATTAGAATTTATGCATAGTAAAAATACACATGCTTTCAAAAAGTAAGCTTACTTTCTTTGGTGCTTCAATTGAAAGTACTCCATCAGAAGACAATTTGGACACAAGGGCATCAACATTTACATCCTCAGGGATTCTGTAGCGGCGTTGGAACTGGCGCGAAATGTGACCATGTTCATCCTGACGTTCTTCATGCTTGCCCTCAACAACAATATAGTTGTCCACAACTTTTACATTTACTTCTTCAGGTTTGAACTGCTGGACATCCAAATTCACCTACAAGGACAAGAGCACTTTGTAAACTGATTTAATATACACATTTTTAGTATCAGACATTGATAGCTAAGCCACCTTTGAAACCTTTTTAATTCCTTAACATCTGTTAAACTTGAAACAAATGGATTTTTTCCTCCTTCAAATCATTAAGCTTAAGCCCGTGATAAAAAGATTGATAAAATTATTGGCATTCCATTTATACCAGTATTCTCTAGGTATTTTCTGAATATTTCCATTATATTATTTCCCCATTTCTTTATTTGGAGAAGGTAAAAAAAGGTCTGCAAGAATTTCTTTCTCGTATGCGCCAACTTAGGAAACGGGCTGGATCTTTCTGGGCGTACGTGACAGCGCGATTTGAAATAATGGCGGCGAAACAGAATGTGAAGTTCTCGTCGACTAATCGAAGATTTTTTTTCGACAAGGAACTTTCGATTCATACCTTGAATCCATCCTGGGTGTTTTGTATATTTGAAATACCGCTATTTCGAGTTGATTGGTGGCGCCAGGGGCGCAAGTAGCCAGAGAACAGGGGAACAGGCATCAAGGGAGGATGGACAAGGTCATCATGAAGGACACCAAGACCGAAGTTCTGGTCGAAAATGGACGGTGTCAAACGTGACAGATCCTGCATAGCTGCCTGTAAGGCATTGTTGCACAAGTAAGGAGCGAGAGACATCTGAAAGAAATTTTAAAATGTGGGTTACTTCACAACAAAGAAATTACGAAAGAAGTATGCTTGTGCATACTATAGTCACAAAAAAAAGCAAGAAAAAAAAAAAGATTAATTTGTACGCAGCGCCCGGCGAACGTTTATAATTATGACATTAATGCTCGAAACTTGACTTACTTTGGTGAAAACGAAGTAAAGCGGCAACGTACAGCACGTCCAAAGACTACTTCTGAACTCGTCGACGTCTTCAACCAAAATGGAAGAAAACTCGCTCGTAAACACAAAGCTGCAGAGCCCCTCGGGCGAGACTTGACTACACACTCGCTCTGTCGGCTTCCACGCGTCAAACCAGCTTCGGCGATCTGAGCCAGCAGCGGACCTATCCTCCCCTAAATTGACACCCCGAAAGTTCTAGATGAATGTGGACCAATCAGGACGATAGAAGAACGCGCAGCTGCCCTGAATAGCTATTCTAAACCGACTGCCTTAAAAAGAAAACGCAATATTACGTCGATATTGCACTTCAATATATTATAGAATAATTAATTTACAAGATCCAAATAATTAATTTAAGTTTTCTATTGTTTTGTTACTTTGATTCCTTTCTTTCTATTCAATTATTAATTATTCTACTGAAAGACGTACAAGAGTCACGCGATTTTTAGGAGTACTGATGAAATATAACCGAAATAGCGGGAAATTCAAATGTGTTTATGCGTCAATGCTCAATAAAGATCTTATAAAACATTGCATAACGTTTTCAACGTATTACAAACAATAAATAAAAAGATTCTTTAATTGAAAATCAATGTGTATTTTTTTTAATTTTTCAGTAACTAAATTATTTCAATTAATGTCACTCTACTTGCCCTCTTTCAAGGTGCTTAAACACAATGCAAATGTAATGTCCTCATGCATTTTTGTTTCTTTATTACCTGCAAAATATTAAAGCAAGAAAATGATTTGTATAAAAATAATTTTGGACAGCATTGAATATAAATTAAGGATGAAAATTTCAGTAAATTTAACAATTTTCAGACTTTAGAATAACTGGTATTTGTCTTTTTTACAAAAGCAATGAACATTTTTATCTGTAAAGTATAATTTACAGAAACCAAGCTATTCAATTCAGCTGTTTTATAAAAGGTGAAAAAAGGGTCATTTCTATAGAGATGAAACGGTCAACAACAGAGGCACAATAAAATAACTGCCTCGCATTTCACCTTACACATTTTCCAAAACTTGTTTATAATAAGTAGGGGCGGATTTTGATTATTTAAAGCAATTAAAAATGATCAATGAAATGTTTCAAAACTGCCCTAAAGCAAAGAAAAACTACAAAAATCTGAGAGAAACTAGTTTAGATGATTAAATTACACTGATTTCTGGGAATTGCTTTGTTACTTTTATTGGTTTTGGTTCAATTTAATAAATTAATTTCAAATAAACTTTGTGTATATTCAAACAAAAATTTTATTCACATCCAAATACACACATTTCCTACCATTTTAAGAAAAGATCAAGTTAACATAACATTTCATGGGGTCATAAAATGAATGCATATACTAAAATGCATTGTTCTAATATGAAATTTAAAAAAAAAAAGTGATAATAAAATCCACCTAGTAATAAGGGTAGAAACACATGGGCCTTCCCGATGGGGAGGACAATTCTCCTAATCATTTTCCAGTACATCCAGTATTTTTAATCCAACATGCATTTTATATTCTTAATGTATAAGTATTACTAAATCTTCCTTCACCTATCAGTACCCTTAGAAAGATTTGATCTTCAGTTTAACTCACCCATAGATATTAAAATTCAACACTATATACAATTAAATAACAAGGGAATAAAGTCATGAAATATAAACACATTTCACAATAATTTTAATATTTTACACTAAACTGCTATCTAATCTTCAAATGAGATTTACACAGCACAATGGAAGATCGAAACCTGTGTAAGAGAATTCCAACCCAAGATTCAAGACCTTTCATTCAACTTCTAATGTTTAAAGAAAGTTGCACGTTTTGGATACAAGGTTCAGGAAAGTTTCTGAATAGTATGGAAGGAAAATAATTTTTAAAAAAAAGGAGCAGGTAACGCTAATTTTTTTCTTTTATTGTACCAACAAATGTTACATTGAAACACATCTACAAAAAATTACAAATCTAACTACTGAAAAACAGTCTAATTTAATATGATATTCAGTCTCAATTTCTCTTTTCAATATTCAGACTCCAGAATGAGCAAAAGGATTTACTGATCCATTTTCTCTCCAGCTTCTTTAGTAGCAGAAGGTTTCTTTCCAGTGGTATGTGGGGCAGACGGCAGGGCCGCTGGTGCATTGGTGTGTGTGATTGGAATGGCACGTTCCTTAGAAGGTTGTTCAATTGCCTTCTTCGGAGCTTCAATGGAAAGGACACCATCTGAAGAAAGTTTGGAAACCAGAGCTTCGGGATTAACATCCTCAGGAAGCAAGTATCGCCTTTGGAATTGGCGAGAGATGTATCCATGATCATCTTGACGCTCCTCGTGTTTGCCCTCAACAACGACATAGTTATCAACCATTTTGACATTTATCTCCTCAGGCTTGAACTGTTGGACATCCAGATTTACCTGTTAACAGAGTTCGGTCGAGTTAGAAGAATCTAGGATAAACATTCAGAGCATTTATCAGCAATTGCTGCAGTGTTGGGAAATGTATATCCAAGTTTATTACTCCCTCCGGGTTCAATATCACATTTAGTTTTATTATTCCTGTGCACTATTCACTTTAACATTTAAAATAGTTAACATTTAAGGCACAAGATTTAGAAAAAAAAAAAAAAAATTAAGCTTTGTCGAGTACTTTTACGACTCAAATTGACAATTTGTTAATTCATATAGATCTCCGATTTTTTTTTTAAGTTTCTGCCTTACCTTAAACCCATCTGCATCGTTCTGGATGTTTGATACACCACTGTTCCGCGCCGTTTGGTGCCTCCATGGGCGAATGTAGCCACTCAAGCCCGGGGAGACAATAGGGCGGACAAGGTCGTCGTGCAGAAGGCCCAGGCCGAATGTCTGGTCGAAAAGCGAGCCCGTACGGCAAGCACGGGGCACCACGAAGTCGTCGAGAAGATCGTTCAAGATGTACGGTGAGAGAGCCATCTGAAACCATTAGTGCCACGAAATTAAACACTTACTTGCTATAAACGTTTGGCACGTTTTCACTAAGAAAAGTGCCTTTGTGCATTTAAATATAAATTTCGATAGAAATGGCGTTATATTAACATTTGATATGAAATTAGAATTATGCAAGTATTGCATAGCGCACATTTTTATTTTCCTGTTATGTTATACGCGTACTTCATTCTTTAGCTTCAGAATACCTTTACCGCAGATTATCTCTTTCATAAGAATAAAAAACTAGCTTTGACAAAAACCAATATCCAGGAGTTTAGCGCCCATATAATATTAACTACATGGCTAGAAGTAACCCCCCCCCCTCTTCCTTTCCGCCCAGGAAAATAAGAGCGCTCATGGAAACCATTTTCTTTAAATTCGGTGGATTGCTGGACCAGTAAACAAGATTGCAAAGTAATAGAAAAGAAAACTATAATCTATTTATAATCCTAAATATTACACTACACATTTTACCTGTTTCTTTTATTAAAACGGAAAGATTCCGAACGGAAAAACTTCTTGCTTGGAATTCTAGACTTACCTCGTTTTCAATAAACTGGCACACAACCGAAAAATTCGACCCAAAACTTCCACAGCAAAGAAGCTCAGACCACCTACACTAGCAACGAAACTTCCAAATCGCTCTTAATTCAGCGCTCTCCTGCTCCTCGTCGTCGCACCGGCAATTGAATTGACGGCGACAGTCCCGCGCGCCTCCTTATATTGCCCCGTCGAATCTTCGCGATGCTTCACGAATTGACCGGGTCATTCTCGTCGTTCCCAAGATGCTTGCGTGACTCACACGCGCACTGGAATGGAGCGCTCCCAGGCGAATCAGAATGGTTTCTCTCTAGCGTGTTCTAGTCCTCGCGTGAATTGAATGAAATAATGATAACTCTACACCAAAAAGAAAATAAATGTTACGAAATATGACGGCAATTGTTGGTTTATTTCTGTAGTTTTATTTATGTATTAACCGTCCGTTCGTGGATGATGCAACATGTGTCAGCAAGTCGATATTGTTTTGACAATTTCAATGTAAAAAATAATCAAACTTTTATATTTGAAGGGCCTTTAATCAGAAATGACAATACATAAATACGGGCTTTGATAATATTATTGGGTGCGAATTCTAGAGCAAATGTAGCTGGTTATTATAAACGCTTTATTAACATAATTCTTTCGTATCTGGCAAATACACAGTCATGAGCTTCATGATCGTTATTTCCATTCCAGAATAGCGTGAATTTGATTCATCAGAATTTTTACATCGAACTACAATTGTCTATGAAAGGAACAGAACCCATGTAGAACCATAATTATTCATTTGATTCATACCCCCAAAACTTCAATAATTATTGCAACATTCACTGCTGAAATACTCTCCAAAGTGTAGTTTAGTTTTAAATGAATAGCAATATTTTTGTTTTCTTTAAGTTTTGAAAATTAATGATACACCAAAACCTGCAAAACTATTGTAATCTGAACAATTTTCATTTTCTAGACTAGTTTTACAGTACAAGAGGGAAAAGCCCCAAGGATAAATAATTTAAAATTATATTATATTATTATATTTTCATAGGGGAGCAAGTTTTCTATTGTTTTGTTATTTTGATTCCTTTCTTAATGTTGAATTATTAATTATTTTAATGAAAGACGCACAAGTTACATGATTTTTACGAATGCTGATGAAATATAATAACGGTAGTAGCGGAAACTTCAAATGTATTTTGCGTCAACAACTCAATGAAAATCTTATGAAACATTGGCACGTATTACAAACATTAAATAAATACATTCTTTAATTGAAAATCAATGTAATTTTTTTTGTTTTTTCAGGAACGAAAATATTCCATTTTAATACAAGATATTTCGGTCTTCCATTGTGCTGTATAAATCTCGGTTGAAGATTATACAGCTGTTTTTAGTCCAGATGTTACGACTATTCTGCGATTTGTATTTATATTTCATGGCTTGAGTTGTTTATTCTAGTATTATTTAATTGTATATAGTATTGAATTTTAATCTACCTCTGGGTTTTAAACCCAAGAAGATCAAATCTTTCTAAGTTTGCTGATAGGTTATGGAAGATTTAGTGTAATACATTTACGTTAATATAAAATGAAAATTAGATTAAAAATACTGAATGTACTGGAAAATCACTTGGAGAAATGCCCTCCCAACCAGCAATGCACATGCTATTGTACACTTATTACTAGGTGGATTCTAATGAACTTTTGTTTTTCAATTCCATATTAGAACAAAGCTATTTAGTATAGACATTCATTTTATGCCATGACAAAGGAAATGACTCCCTTTTATACAGTTTGTGCATTTTTTACCTATTTACTTAGTCATTTCAAGCATTTTTTGCTGGTTTTATTCATGTTAATGGTGCTTGCTTCAAATAATATTTACAAGATATAAAAAATGTTCTCCAAAGAATTTCTGTATGGTCTATTTGATATCCTCATCGCTTGATAGCTCTGCTTTAGCTTGAAATTTTAAAGTCCACTTTTGTAATCCAAGCTTCTGTAAATACCTATCAGTGCTGTTGTCAGTTCGGCTGATTTTGCGATAACTAAAGACATATCCTGGTAAAGAATAGTTCGTACCAAAAGTTTGCAAGCTAATTTTTGTTTTGAATGATGGAACTACAGATGTGAAGAGTAAGAATGTTGCTAATGTTATAGTTGGGATTCTTGAACTGGATGCACCTGGGAAGATACTCCTTTTTTTTTACAATAGACATTTTAGAAAATTATAGCAACTTATTTATATTTTTAATATTGAATTATAATTTTTCAGAGTTTAATGAATGTTAAATTGATCTTACCTTCTTTGAAATGTGCATTTGGATGTGAATAATATTGAATATTTTGCTCGAATATACACAATTAAGTTTATTTGAAATTAATTTACTAAATCAAATTAAAACCAATAAAATTTATAAAACAATTTCACAGAAATCAGTGCAATTTAATAATCTGAACTGTTTTCTATCAAATGTTTGTAATTTTCCTTTGCAAGGGCAGTTTTGAAACATTTTGTTGATTTTTGACGTTTTAGTTCATCAAAATCCACACCTACTTATTATAAACAAGTTTTGGAAAATATGTAATGTGTAAGGTGAAATGCATGGCAGTTATCTCATTGTGCCTCTTGTTGATAATTTCATCCCTATAGAAATGGCCCTATTCCACCAGTTATAAAACAGCTGAATTCAATAGCTTGGTTTCTGTAAATTATACTTCAGATAAAAATTGTAATATATTTGTAAAAAGTTTGTACTAGTTATTTTAAATTCTGAATATGGTTAAATTAATTGAATTTGTTTAATTCTGCTCAAAATTTTTGCAAACTTACATTTGCATTTTGATTAAGCACCACAAAAGAGGGCAAGTCGAATGCCATTAAGGGTATCCCAACTTCAAAATAGAAATTTAAATGCAAGGTCTGCTAGGTCAAAAGTAACTTGCAAGTTTTTGACACCAAATTCAGGAGAAGGTTCAGGAAAATTAGTTTAAAAAAAATTAGCAGGTAATGCTAATTGTTTATTTTACCAACAAATTTTACATTTAAACACACAGATACAAAAAATTACAATTATAATACTGAAAAACAGTCTTAATTCAATATGATATTCAGTCTCAATTTCTCATTTCAATATTCAGACCCCAGAATGAGCAAAAGGATTTACTGATTCATTTTCTCTCCAGCTTCTTTAGTAGCAGAAGGTTTCTTTCCAGTGGTATGTGGGGCAGACGGCAGGGCCGCTGGTGCATTGGTGTGTGTGATTGGAATGGCACGTTCCTTAGAAGGTTGTTCAATTGCCTTCTTCGGAGCTTCAATGGACAGGACACCATCCGAAGAAAGTTTGGAAACCAGAGCTTCGGGAACAACATCCTTAGGAAGCAAGTATCGCCTTTGGAATTGGCGAGAGATGTATCCATGATCATCTTGACGCTCCTCGTGTTTGCCCTCAACAACGACATAGTTATCAACCATTTTGACATTTATCTCCTCAGGCTTGAACTGTTGGACATCCAGATTTACCTGTTAACAGAGTTCGGTCGAGTTAGAAGAATCTAGGATAAACATTCAGAGCATTTATCAGCAATTGCTGCAGTGTTGGGAAATGTATATCCAAGTTTATTACTCCCTCCGGGTTCAATATCACATTTAGTTTTATTATTCCTGTGCACCATTCACTTTAACATTTAAAATAGTTAACATTTAAGGCACAAGATTCAGAAAAAAAAAAAATTAAGCTTTGTCGAGTACTTTTACGACTCAAATTGACAATTTGTTAATTCATATAGATCTCCGATTTTTTTTTTTAAGTTTCTGCCTTACCTTAAACCCATCTGCATCGTTCTGGATGTTTGATACACCACTGTTCCGCGCCGTTTGGTGCCTCCATGGGCGAATGTAGCCACTCAAGCCCGGGGAGACAATAGGGCGGACAAGGTCGTCGTGCAGAAGGCCCAGGCCGAATGCCTGGTCGAAAAGCGAGCCCGTACGGCAAGCACGGGGCACCACGAAGTCGTCGAGAAGATCGTTCAAGATGTACGGTGAGAGAGCCATCTGAAACCATTAGTGCCACGAAATTAAACACTTACTTGCTATAAACGTTTGGCACGTTTTCACTAAGAAAAGTGCCTTTGTGCATTTAAATATAAATTTCGATAGAAATGGCGTTATATTAACATTTGATATGAAATTAGAATTATGCAAGTATTGCATAGCGCACATTTTTATTTTCCTGTTATGTTATACGCGTACTTCATTCTTTAGCTTCAGAATACCTTTACCGCAGATTATCTCTTTCATAAGAATAAAAAACTAGCTTTGACAAAACCAATATCCAGGAGTTTAGCGCCCATATAATATTAACTACATGGCTAGAAGTAACCCCCCCCCCTCTTCCTTTCCGCCCAGGAAAATAAGAGCGCTCATGGAAACCATTTTCTTTAAATTCGGTGGATTGCTGTACCAGTAAACAAGATTGCAAAGTAATAGAAAAGAAAATTATAATCTATTTATAATCCTAAATATTACACTACACATTTTACCTGTTTCTTTTATTAAACCGGAAAGATTCCGAACGGAAAAACTTCTTGCTTGGAATTCTAGACTTACCTCGTTTTCAATAAACTGGCACACAACCGAAAAATTCGACCCAAAACTTCCACAGCAAAGAAGCTCAGACCACCTACACTAGCAACGAAACTTCCAAATCGCTCTTAATTCAGCGCTCTCCTGCTCCTCGTCGTCGCACCGGCAATTGAATTGACGGCGACAGTCCCGCGCGCCTCCTTATATTGCCCCGTCGAATCTTCGCGATGCTTCACGAATTGACCGGGTCATTCTCGTCGTTCCCAAGATGCTTGCGTGACTCACACGCGCACTGGAATGGAGCGCTCCCAGGCGAATCAGAATGGTTTCTCTCTAGCGTGTTCTAGTCCTCGCGTGAATTGAATGAAATAATGATAACTCTACACCAAAAAAGAAAATAGATATTACGAAATATGACGGCAATTGTTGGTTTATTTCTGTAGTTTTATTTATGTATTAACCGTCCGTTCGTGGATGATGCAACATGCGTCAGCAAGTCGATATTGTTTTGACAATTTCAATGTAAAAAAGAGTCACACTTTTATTTTTGAAGAGCCTGTACTCAGAAATGACAATACATAAATACGGGCATTGATAATATTATTGTGTGCGAATTCTAGAGCAAATGTAGCTGGTTAATATAAATACTTCATTAACATAATTCTTTCGTATTTGGCAAATATACTGTCATGAGCTCCATGATAATTATTTACATTTCCAGAATAGCAGGAATTTGATTGATCTGAGTTTTTACATCGAACTACAATTGTCTATGAAAGGAACAGAACCCATGTAGAAGCATAATTATTCATTTGATTTATTCCTCCAAAACTTAAATAATTATTGCAACATTGAGTGCTGAAATATTCTCCAGAGTATAGTTTAGTTTTAAATGAAGTAATAGCAATATCTTTGTTTTCTTGATGTTTTGAAAATTAATAATACCCCAAAAACTGCAAAACTGTTGTAATCTGAATAATTTTCACTTTCTAGACTAGTTCTACAGTACAAGAGGAAGAAGCCCCAAGGATAAATAATTTAAAATTATATTAAATTATTATATTTTCATAGGGGAGCAAGTTTTCTATTGTTTAGTTACTTTGATTACTTTCTTAATCTTCAATTATTTTAATGAAAGACATACAAGTTACATGATTTTTACGAATGCTGATGAAATATAACGGTAGTAGTGGAAACATCAAATGTGTTTTGCGTCAACTACTTAATGAAAATCTTATGAAACATTGGCGAACATTATCAACATATTACAAACATTAAATAAATACATTTGTTAATTGAAAATCAATGTAAATTTTTTTATTTTTTCAGGAACTAAAATATTCCATTTTAATACAAGATATTTCGGTCTTCCATTGTGCTGTATAAATCTTGGTTGAAGATTATACAGCTGTTTTTAGTCCAGATGTTACGACTATTCTGCGATTTGTATTTATATTTCATGGCTTGAGTTGATTATTCTAGTATTATTTAATTGCATATAGTATTGAATTTTAATCTCCCTCTGGGTTTTAAACCCAAGAAGATCAAATCTCTCTAAGTTTGCTGATAGGTTATGGAAGATTTAGTGTAATACATTTACATTAATATAAAATGAAAATTAGATTAAAAATACTGATTGTACTGGAAAATGATTTGGAGAAATGTCCTCCCCACTGGCGATGCCCATACTTTTGTACACTTATTACTAGATGGATTTTAATGAACTTTTTTTTCAATCCATATTAGAACAAAGCTATTTAGTATAGACATTCATTTTATGCCATGACAAAGGAAATGACTCTTTTTTATACAGTTTGTGCATTTTTTACCTATTTTGCTTAGTCATTTTCAAGCATTTTTTGCTGGTTTTATTCATGTTAATGCTGCTGGCTTCAAATAATATTTACAAGCTGTAAAAAATGTTCTCCAAAGAATTTCCGTATGGTCTATTTGATATCTTCATTGCTTGATAGCTCTGCTTTAGCTTGAAATTTTAAAGTCCACTTTTGTAATCCAAGCTTCTGTAAATGCCTATCAGTGCTGTTGTCAGTTCGGCTGATTTTGCGATAACTAAAGACATATCCTGGTAAAGAATAGTTCAAACCAAAAGTTTGCAAGCTAACTTTTGTTTTGAATGATGGAACTACTGATGTCAAGGGTAAGAATGTTGCTAATGTTGTTGTTGGGACTCTTGAACTAGATGCACCTGGGAAGATACTCCTTTTAACAATAAACATTTTAGAAAATTATAGAAACTCATTTATATTTTTAATATTGAATTATAATTTTTCAGAGTTTAATGAATGTTAAATTGATCTTACCTTCTTTGAAATATGTATATTTGGATGTGAATAAAATTGAATATTTGCTCCAATATACACAATTAAGATTTGAAATTAATTTATTAAATTGAATCAATACCAATAAAAGTAATAAAACACAATTCCCCAGAAATCAGTGTAATTTAATCATCTGAACTATTTTCTATCAAATGTTTGGAATTTTACTTTGCCTTAAGGACAGTTTTGAAACATTGTTGATTATTTTTAACATTGTTTTAGTTCATCAAAATCCACCCCTACTTATTATAAACAAGTTTTGGAAAATATGTAATGTGCGAGGTGAAATGCAAAGCAGTTATTTTATTGTGCCTCCTTGCCTGTTTCATCCCTATAGAAATGGCCCTATTTCACCTATTATAAATCAGTTGAATTGAATAACTGGGTTTCTGTAAATTATACTTCACAAATAAAAATTTTAATTTTGTGAAGAGAAATAACAGGTTTTCTAAATTCTGAATATTAAATTTACTCTATTCTTTCTTCTTAATTTTTATTTAATTCTGCTCAAAATTATTTTTAAAAGTTGTTTTCTTGCTTTAAGGTATTGCAGGCATTAAAGAACCAAAAATGCATGAGCTTTGTGTATTACATTTGCATTGTGATTAAGCAACATGAAAGAGGACAAGTAAATTGGCATTAAGGGAATCCAACTTCAAGATCCGAAGCCTTGCATTTAAATTTCTAAGTCAAAAGCAAGTTGCAAGTTTTGGACACTATTAAGGAGACTGCAGGAAAATCTAAAAGTAAAAAAAAAAAAACTAGTAGGTTATGCTAATTTTTTTTTATTTTACCAATAAATTTTACATTTAAACGTGCACAGATACAAAAATTACAAATATAATACTGAAAAAACAGTCTACTTTAATCCAGTATTCAGTCTCAAAATTTCTCTCAATATTCACACTTCAGAATGAGTAGAAGTATTTATTGATCCATTTTCTCTCCAGCTACTTTAGGAACAGAGCTTTTCTTTCCAATGGTATGCGGGGCAGAGGGCAGGGCCGCTGGTGCATTGGTGCGTGTGATTGGAATGGCCCGTTCCTTAGAAGGTTGTTCAATTGCCTTCTTCGGAGCTTCAATGGAAAGGACACCATCCGAAGAAAGTTTGGAAACCAGAGCTTCGGGATTAACATCCTCAGGAAGCAAGTATCGCCTTTGGAATTGGCGAGAGATGTATCCATGATCGTCTTGACGCTCCTCATGTTTGCCCTCAACAACGACATAGTTATCAACCATTTTGACATTTATCTCATCAGGCTTGAACTGTTGGACATCCAGATTTACCTGTCAACAGAGTTTCAGTCAAGTTAGAAGAATATAGGAGTAACATTGAGCATTTATAAGTAAATCGCTGCAGAGTTGGGAAATGTACATACAATTTCATTACCGTCTCTGTGTTCAATATTAGATTTAGTCCTTTCATTCCTGTGCAATATTCACTTAAGTACAGATCTCAAGTTTACATGTACATTACAGTTCATAACATTTTAATTTTTTATAAAAGAAAATATAATCTGCAAAATTTAGGGCACAAGATTAAGAAAAAAAATCTTTGTTTCAGTAATTTTACAACTCAAATTGACAATGTTGATTTATATAGATCTCCGATTTTTTTAAGTTTATGCCTTACCTTAAACCCATCTGCATTGTTCTGGATGTTTGATACACCACTGTTCCGCGCCGTTTGGTGCCTCCATGGGCGAATGTAGCCACTCAAGCCCGGGGAGACAATAGGGCGGACAAGGTCGTCGTGCAGAAGGCCCAGGCCGAATGCTGGTCGAAAAGCGAGCCCGTACGGCAAGCACGGGGCACCATGAAGTCGTCGAGAAGAACGTTCAAGATGTAAGGCGAGAGAGCCATCTGAAACCATTAGGGCCATGAAATTAAACACTTACTTGCTATAAACTTTTGGCATGTTTTCACTAAGAAATGTGTCTTTGTGCATTTAAATATAAATTTCGATAGAAATGGCGTTATATCATTCGAGATCAAATTAGAAATATGTAAGTTTTTCTTAGTAGCGCACATTTTCATTATACTTTCATATTATACGCGCACTTCATTCCTTTAACTTTAGAATCTCTTCGCCGCAGCTCATCTCTATAATAAAAAGAACTAAATTGACAAAATCCAATATCCTGGAATTTCGCACCCATGTAATATCAACTACATAGCTAGAAGTAGTCCCCCCCCCTCTACCCTTCCTCCCAGAAAAATAAGAGCGCCTATGGAAACCCATTTTCTTTAAATTCGGTGGACTACTCTACCAGTAAATAAGATTGCAAATTGATGGGAAACAAAATTATAATGTTATCTATTAGTAATCCTTAATATTCCACTACACATTTTACTTGTTTCCTTTACTTAACTAGAAAGATTCCGAACGGAAAAACTACTTTACTGGAATACTCGTTTTCAATAAACTTACCTCGTTTTCAATAAACTGGCACACTACCGAAAAATTCGACCCAAAACTTCCACAGCAAAGCAGCTCAGATCACCTACACTAGCAACGAAACTTCCAAGTCGCTCAAAATTCGGCGCTCTTCTCCTCGTCGTCGCACCGGCGATTGAATTGACGGCGACAGTCTCGCGCGCCTCCTTATATTGCCCCGTCGAATCTTCGCGATGCCTCACGAATCGACCGGGTCATTCTCGTCGTTCCCAAGTTGCTCGCGTGACTCACACGCGCACTGGAATGGACCCCATTCAATGGAGTGCTCCCAGGCGAATCAGAATGGATTCTCTCTAGCGTGTTCTAGTCCTCGCGTGACTTTGCTAGCGTGAATTGAGTGAAATAATGATAACTCTACACCAAAAAAGAAAATAAATGTTACGAAATATGACGGCAATTGTTGGTTTCTTTCTGTAGTTTTATTTATGTGTTAGCCGTCCGTTCGTGGATGATGCAACATGTGTCAGCAAGTCGATATTGTTTTGACAATTTCAATTTAAAAAAGAGTCACACTTCTATTTTTGAAGGGCCTGTAATCAGAAATGACAATACATAAATACGGGCATTGATAATATTATTGTGTGCGAATTCTAGAGCAAATGTAGCTGGTTATTATGAACGCTTTATAAACAATTCTTTCGTACCTGTCAAATATAGTCATGAGCTCCATGATTATTATTTTCATTTCCAGAATAGTGTGAATTTGATTGATCTGAATTTTTACTACGAACTACAATTGTCCATTAATGGAACAGACCCCATCTAAAAACATAATTATTCATGATTTCTTTCTTCAAAACTTCAATAATTATTGCTACATTGAGTGCTGAAATACTCTCCAAAGTGTAGTTTAGTTTTAAATGAAGTAATAGCAATATCTTTATTTTCTTGAACTTTTGAAAATTAATGATACTCCAAAACCTGCAATACTGTTGTAATATGAATAATTTTTCACTTTCTGGACTAGTTCTACAGTACAAGAGGGAAAAACCCCAAGGATAAATAATTTAAAATTATAATAAATTATTATATTTTCATAGGGGAGCAAAGGCTGTAAGAAAAATAATAATAACTAAATTAAATATCAAAATATTGATTGCTCCAAAACGTGAACAGAGGAAGTAAACATTTGAGTCTATGCATTAAGCCACAAATTAATACTACCAAAAATCAAATCAGATACATTGTATGTAGAATCTCAAAAGTACGAAACTATGTAGCAAAAACTGGAGGGATATTTTATCATTCCATTCATAATCATTCCATTTGTAGATATGAAAAATGGCAAACTGTACCTTAACTTTCAACTCTTTTGATACTTTTTTTTTCACGTTTCAACCAAGTTGCTGGGGAGTAAGATGAATTATTAGTAATATAAATTAATATCAAAAATGTAATTTTGTTTCCAAGTCATTACTTAAAATAATACAAACCACAACTAAATGTAGCCTTGTTAGGTCTTTACAGAAATTCAAAGTAAAAAAATAAGTTAGTCCAAAGGAATTTGAAAATAAAATTTGCTCCTAGTTACACATCGAGTATAAATTTTAACTATATTTTCTCCCGACATTGTGGGCACAACTGCCTATCCTTGCCCACTCCCCAATCCCACCATTGCCCCTAAGGCTAAATATTGGATTCACAAGCAATTTTTGGTCAATTATTTCACCACTCAAAATATTAATTAAAGAAATTGTACGTTCCCTACACATCTCTATAATAGAACTTTCGTGGTTTTTAAATCTAATTTAGCCAATATCTATGTAGCTTGTATTAATTTTTAGTGTCATCAACATATTTATTGTATATAAATTTAATATTTAATACTAGTGACAGTATGATTATTGTATCCTTGTCTTGTACTGTACTGTTATTATTATTATTATTATTATTGTTAATTTACTGACTCCCACTTGCAGTTCAAATAAATGCAAAGCACAACTACAAAGCACATTTTGACAAATGCTTGTAGTACCTAAGTTAACACATTAACACAAATTATTAAATTAACCTGATGTCAATAGCCATTCAATAAGCCACTGAATTGTTACTCCTGGGGTAGGATAATTTTAATTTTATTTTTGAATTAAAGAATGAAATTGAAATTTTTTATTTTTTAAATTTCATAGATGTATTAAATACCAATAAAAATTAATCTGAAGGGACACCTAGGGAAACCAGATGGATATACTAAGGAAATACTTGGATTTTGGGCATTTTATGGCAATAATCATCACTTTTGTTAAAAAAATTTATTAAAAAAAAAAAATTATAAATCAGTCTTAGTGGCTCAGTCTTAATAAATTTTTCTCAAAGACATGTAGATACATAGAAAATTAATACGAACTCTCCACAATTACACAAGAGCATTTTCAGGCAAATTTGCTAATCTGTGTTTCATGCAGAATTTTCCTCCATTGCAACACCTGGTACTGATGTTACAGCTGGTGTATTTGTGTGGGTGATCTGAATCACTTGCCCATTGGAAGGAGGCTCGACAGTCTTTTTAGGAGCTTCAATGGACAGCACACCATCAGAAGAGAGTTTGGAAACCACAGCATCTAGAACAATGTCTTCAGGAAGCTTGTATCTTCTTTGGAACTGCCGTGATATGTAACCATGTTCATCCTGCCTTTCTTTGTGCTTGCCTTCCACAACAATGTCGTTTCCTACCATTTTCACCCTTATTTCATCAGGCTTGAACTGCTGTACATCCAGATTTACCTGTAAAAACGAAGTTTCACATCAGCATCCATATTTTTACAACTCCAATATTGAGATAACATTGTAAGAGACCAATCAAAACTCAAAGATTGCAAAATGGCGCATTTGATTCCTTATTAATATCTCAAGAACACAGGAAAAATTAAATATTCTAGCAAAATTTTACTTCCATGGTTCAAAAAAAACTTCTAAACAAATGCAAGAAATCTCTTCAGCAATAATTCATTTCAAGCAGCTTGATAAATCCTTTTCTTTTTTTCTTTATTCAGAGCACGAATATTTCACAATGTAATTTTTGTGGTTAACTAAGTGGTGTAATGTGTAATTGCATAGGCATCTACAAAAAAACAACTTAATTCTAAATAATTAGAGTATTGATATCCGATATACAGGCATTACACTTTTCCATTACCTATTATACTAACTGCACTGTGTAATTCAATGTAAGGCCTCAATCTTATGTAATTCTGATCATGTATTTCAATGAATGCATATATATATATATATATATATAACGTATCTGATAATTGCAGTGTGAAATTCATACATTTTTCTCGACGTGATAAACCTTTGTGTTATACTCATTTTATATATGAAATATTACTCTACAGTATTGTCTGTTTTACTAATAGTACAAAGTAATTCAATGTTGTCAGATTGATGTAACTTTTATACCTCATATGCAAAAACTGATCAGTGCAAGTGTAAAAGACACTGATAGAACTACATCACAGACTTAACTGTGCTGCACCATCACCAAAAGTGAGTAAAATGTTTTATTAGCATTTTTAATATAGTCCATTGGAAAAGCAGCTTTCAAATTACTTTAAGTCGTACTGTTCTCTACTTCGGCCTAATTTTCAAACAGTGTCAAAGATTTTGAGCAAGATAGTTAACAGGATTTCAAGTAGAAGAAATTATTATTAACACTGACTTAGTTGACAAGTCTGAGAATATATATTAGTCTGGCTCTTACAAACAAAGGTGCACGGTAATTAATATATAAAGAGCTAAATCCATTTCCTTATTTAAAAAAAAAATAGAAGTTATCTTGTAAAGTTATTTTATACCACAGGCAACCCCAAATCAGCAAATCCAATACACTTTATCCCTTTAATCCTGTGGGCAAGTTTTGTTTCCATTTACCTTGTATCCCTCTTGATTGTCTTGAATATCGGATATGCCACTGGTTCGAAAATACTGGGGTCTCCAGGGACGAAAATAGCCGTTCCGAATGAGGGCAGGTACGAAGGGTCGAAAAAGGTCTTTGTGCAAAACATCGAATCCGAAATTGTGGTCAAAAAGCGGGCCAGTGCGGTAAACGCGCAGATCAATTTTGTCAACACTATTCAGTCGTGGATCTGATGCCATCTGCAATAATAAAAAAGGATGTAAAGCCCCACCTACTCATTTTAAAAGTACCTACAGATTAGGCATATATATTAAAAGTTTATTAAAATATACTCACATCTACTGTACAGATATGGTGAACATTTACATGTGAATTACGAAATTACATAGCACGAATGCATAATATAAACTAATTAAGACGAAAAGTCCAGTTTTGTTGATGAAAGAAAATAAAAGCAAATAAACAATTTATAGGGGAAAAAAATTGTAAGTGTAAATGCAAAGTAGAATTGAACCTAAATCATCGATTCCTTAAAAAGTACATTCCTCTTTACCTCATAATAGAACGATGGCCAGCGGAAAATTAATCTTCCAAACCTTCCAAATTTGGAGATAAGCTTATCTGCGTCGGCAACAGATCAGAAAATCCAGTTCAATTCAACCATGAATTCAACTGATGCCGCCAGAAGAAATCTTGGCACACTGTGGATTGCTGTGGTTGCCGCTTTTGGAACCCGTTCATCTCACAGAACGGTTCACAAACCACTCTTTCAAAATGAACGACTCTACTCCTGATCTTTGCCCAAATTGCGGACTCCACGAAGCATATTATAGTTGATTGCCACGTGATGGCGACTGTGAGAACAAACCTGAACATCAATGATAATCTCTACTGTATATTCAATTCTAATCCCGGTCTAAAGAAAATTATTTAAAATTTAATATGCTAAATAGTATTTAGCTAGTGACTATACGTTGTCTGCCCTATGTATAACATCTAGATTTAGGATTTGTGTATGTGTATCTCATGAAAATGTGTAACTAGTATGTGAATTTGTAAATAATGTATTTTTGTAACTGTGGTCGCCAATGACCTAGCTGTTTATAAGGCGACCTTAAATAATTAATTTAAAAAAATGAACAGTGGTCGTGGTGTAAGAAGGGTACGTTATTTTCTTACACTATAGATTCCCAACGGGGGCGATACCACAGAATGAAAAGTTTACTTTATATTCTGTGGGGATACGGCTCCCCCCCACCCCCACCCCCACCAAGAGCGCTGGAGCCTTTCAGTAGCGGATGCACACACAGGCCATGGTGGAAATTCCGGCATCGGATGCAGAGGCTAAGGCTGCTTCTACCATGGCAGAGACAAATGGGGCGGCGTTTGAAGCAGTGAAGAGAAGCTGCTATGGTGTACCTACTCTATCAATACCGAGCTATTTTTAAACTATTCGTGTATAATATTAAAAAGAAAAGATCTATAAGATATAGTTTATAAATAATGCTCGTATGATCGGAGGCAAGGCGTCATCGGCAGCAGTCCATTTTTATTTAAAAAAAGAAAAGAAACTGATATCAAGGGAGAATCTGTATTTATTACCATGCAAACATTTTCAAGAGAAAGAAATTCCTATTTGCAATATTTTGTCAGCTGCCACTGATGGTGTTCCAGCAATGGCAGGACGTCATAAAACGGCGCATTTGAAACCAGCGCATTTAAAACAAGCGAGTACCAAATGTTCTTGTATTATTGTCATTGTTCTTGTACATTGTATTATTCGTCATCAGCATTTAGTTGCCAAACGTTTGAATGGATGCGTAAATACATCGCTCCATTACATTATTAGAGCAATTAAGAAAATTAGAAGCAATTTATTGAATGACGGGTTAGACCTAGCGCGCTCTGGTAGACGGTACGGACAGGACTTTTAATAGTTGACGCCAAGAGGTTTATTTTTCGAAAACCTTTTCCTTGCCAAGTTTTAATGAACATTTAGGGGCGTTTGTTGCAACACAACTTGCACATATGATTTGACAGCCCTAGTGCCAGAAGTGAGCATTTGATTAGGTGAGCTGTGTGATGTCTAGGCTTAGCTTTTACAGAAATAAAGTACTGAAGGTCAACAAACTCTTGGTGACTTAAACATACAAATGCTGGACTTGTCCAACACTTTCAGACAAAGCGGGAAAATGATAACTTAATTTATGTGAAAGCTAAGTCGAAAGATTGTTTAGGGGTTGTTTAAATTACCGGTAAAACGAATTCGTTTGCAAGTTAAACATCTGGGAATAATACAAAATAATGTTTTTAGTCGTTTGGAATGCGATTTACGAAGATAGTATTATTACCAATAGAAAGTGGCCACTTTAGACCTCAAATAACAATTTCTAACTTTTCTCAAAGCAGAAACCCACTTTTGTTCTTTTTTTTTAAGTATTATATTTTTACTCTCCAGATTTCTAGAAAGGTATCAGGGAATCTTAAAAAAGTTTGTACTGTATTTCCCACCCCACTTCTCACAGGTTTGTCTTGTGGCTTTGTGCTAGCAATGGATACGCGGTTTTGTGATCGTACATTGGAATGAAACTTATAAAAGGAGAAGGAGATGGTGGGTTCATCCCATTAATAGCGAGCGGTTTTTGAAGGCAACATTTTACACCCTCTTTCAGATTTTATGCAACGACGGTGAGACAGGTTTTAAAATTATTTCCGAATGTCTGAAACGTCGATGCTATCGAAACTACGTGATCGTATTAAACGGCGAGATACCAATGCGAGGTGTGTTAAAAGAAATTCATGTGCACTTCATGAATTAACCTTTCAATCCGAATGTATTAATTTTATTTATAGAAAACTTTCGTCGCTCGATCCACGAGCTACGAGCGTTCAACATACGTTGCTAAATAGCGACTTAAACGTTCGTTGGCGGCGAAGCGACCACCCCTCCGCTGACTGACGTAATCTAACATCCGTCATTTGTCATCAGTCCTAGAACTAACTTACCCTACCATGAATGTGCGTGTTATGGTTAGTGAAAAGATACAATAACACTTAAATTCATAAAACCCTTCAACTTTTACCCATTGGGCAATTTGGCACTAGACAATATTCTAATAAGTTAGTTCATTGTTAACTTATACCAAGTTTTTGAAGAAATCATAAGTTTTGATTTTGGATGTAAGGACGAGAGGATTTGAAAACTAGGAAAAATACGAAAATCCAAATGCAATAAATGAATTTTTATTTAACAAACATTTGAATCAGTTTTGTCCAGAGTTCGGAAAGATTTTTAAGCGAAATATTTAGTACTGTACAGAGAAAAATCCTAACATGATCCAACTTCATTTCTTGGCGTGGGCATTTCGATGACCATCTTCCTTTTCCGTCTGTGGAGTTGATGTCACAGCTGGCGTATTTGTGCGGGTGATTGGAATGACACGTTCCTCCGAAGGCGACGTAGGTTTCTTCTGAGCTTCAATGGTCAGCACACCATCAGAAGAAAGTTGGGAAACCACTGCGTTGAGATCGATGTCGTTAGGAAGCCTGTAGCGTCTTTGGAAGTGCCGAGAAACGAAGCCATGTTCGTCCTGTTTTTCTTCATGCTTTCCTTCCACAACAATATGGTTGTCCACCACTTTGACGTTGATCTCATCGGGTTTGAATTGTTGCACGTCCAGGTTGACCTAGAGATTAAAAGTATTAATGACGTCAGGTACATGAAAAATATGAGGGAAATTAATTAATTAATTAGAATTTCTAGATCATAATATTAAAGTAAATACGTTTAATTACCTTGAATCCATCCGGGGTGAGTTCGACATTTGAGACTCCGCTGTTTCGAGAAGACAGATGACGCCAAGGTCTAACGTAGCCAGCCAGAAGGGAAGACGGAGCAATGGGATGGATAAGGTCATCGTTCAAAACGCCCAGACCAAAGTTCTGATCGTGGAGAGGACCCAGGCGGAGGGGCAGAAGGCGAGCAAAATCGCTGAACAAGTACGGAGTAAGAGCCATCTGTAAACCGATAAAAATTAGCATCATAAAATGTATTCAATATTTGTGGGCGTGGAAGTCTGAAACACGCAACACGTCATTCATCAATGCTATTTCAATACTCACCTCGCAGCTGAACAAGTCGAAAAAAGCGAGACTGCTGAAATGTAACACGTTTACCCTCCTAACACCAGGCAGGAAGACTTGCCGATGATGGGACTGCTGGTGGAAGACCCTTCACGCCAGCTTTTATACCCTCACGGAGAAATTTCTCGAATCGCGAGAAGCTGAGCTGATTCGCGAGTTTGCATCATTTCATTTGGGCTAGTGCTTCGTGTTCAATCTAGAATGCTGTTAGTGTAACGAATCTGCGAATCCGTAATTGAAAATCAGTTGAAATAAACTTTCTTCGTGATAAGTTACCATCGAATGTAAAATAGAGAGAGTACTTTGTCAAATATTGACATTTTAATCGTGCTTGTTGGTGAGCCTCGTAATGACGTAACCTGTACGTCACAAACAAACCAAACAGCGCGAAGTCCAATTCTCCGAATCATACTTGCTCTGTTTTGTAGAAAAGTATTTCAAACAGTTCATAAACATATCTCAGTAATTTATTTGTAATTCATCACTTATTGACTTTTAATATGAAATTTTTTGTTAGTGTCTTTGAAGCGTAAAACAATCGGTGATGTATAGAAGCTCAATTTACCTGTACTAAATCTATTTGAAATTTCAAGAATTTATGTTGTTGTATGTGGAAATGACATGATTAGTGCCAATGAACATGCATTTGTAAGTTCTGGTGATTTGTTATCCAAAGAAATGTTAAAACCTAGCTTAGCCCGTGTTGCATTATATTTATACTTCCATTCATTACAATTAAATGTAATGCTGACAAAAAGTTAGAAGAGAGAGATGAATGAATGAATTTAATGTGAAAATTTGTGTCACCATTTATATTGTCAGTTGAGATAATTACTGTAACATCTGAAAAACATTATATTAAACATAATGTAATACTATTACAGAATATAATGCTTTTGTTTTGGATACTTGTATAATATTTTAGTGCTATTTATTTATTTATTGACAGAAAAATGTATGTGATGTCTATTACCAACTTTTTGTGAGGATAACCATAAAGTTTGAAACTGTGTTTTGTTGAAGAGCCAGAGTTTGTTGTATAAACTGTGATTATAATTTAGACTTTTACAAATTCATCTTATAAATTTAATCTTTTACTTACAATTTGTGATAATATATTTTATTTTCAGGCAAAATTACAAAAATAAAACTTTCCCTTCCCTTAACCTCCTGTCTTCATTAGATCTGAATTGTTGAAAATGTATTCGTACATTTATTTACTTAAAGAAAAAATATATGTTAATTAATGAAGCATGATTATAAGTATACATGGTTTTTGTGTATAATATGAAAGTAATGTTTGAAGTCTTATTATTTTGTGCTTAGATCAAATGCATTTAGCCATTCATGAAGTTCCTATCAATTGTGACCTCATTTAGATCAGAAAAAATATCTTAATTTGCTACAAATGGAACCTGGACATAATTTCATGTGATGTGAATCAACTTTCATTTCAAAATCCTCATTATTAAGATCACTTTTATGATCCAATGCAATTTTGTTGCAAAAATGTAAAGAAAGAATTCTTCAATGAAATGTTTTTAAACATACTATTAAAGTGCTGCTAGGAAATGTAAACAAAAAATATTCAGAAAATGTTGATGGAATTTTGTAGTTGCTGTAACCAAAGAAAATTGTCAAATCAATTTCATATGAAATGATAAGAACAATCCTTGTATATATTCCTTACTGTAATTTTTTAATGTTTTAAATTGAACTGAACTCAACTAAAACTACCACTAGTTGTTGAATACATCAGTTAACAATATATATGGCTTTTTGTAGCTTTCATTGTCCCTCTCCATTGCTTTTGATATTTACTGCCATCATGTAAATAAGAATAGCTAGAACTATTTTCCAAAACCTGTATCTAATTTACAATTCTGTGTTGACTTCTCTCTTAGTTTTGATTTTGCATATTTTGAGTATTTGTGGATTTGGGGTAATCTTTTGGTGAAAATAATTTTAACAAATATGAAGGGAAACAAATCATTTATATTTTTCACCCAAGAAGAGAAGAATGAAAAGTAATTACAAAAAAATGAAAAAATACTTCTTGTAAGTTTTCAAATACTTTTTATTTATAAATTGTAAATATGAAAATATTTTAATGCTTAAATAAATAGAAAGTAAATATTTTTTTTGATATCATTGTATACCTGATTATTACATGTAATCATAAAAATGTTGTAAATGCTGATATTTGTTAGCATTATATTATTAGCATTATATTCATAATGCAACTTAATATGTACATGAGAGGATTGATATCCCAGAGCTGAAGAAACCATGCATAGATTGCACATGTCCACATATTACAGTTTTTAACTTTTTATGCTATTAAATAAGTAAATGAGTACTGTACATTTTGCACTAAATGCTGTAAAAGTAACATTAACACAAAATTGGAGTCGTTTCACTATATGAATGTTGAGAACCTGCACCAATAAATCTGGATATAAGTTTAGATCATATTTTTTGTTTTATTTCCAAATTCATTTGATCTTTTTTGGATTGGAGTTTAATGTCCACCACTTCTGCACTGTCATATTTGCAGTAGTGAACGCATAATTTCGTAATAAAAGATAAGAAATGAATTTATTATAAACAGCAATGTGTGATTGTATCACAGTCATTTCAGATAAAGCTTTTAACTGAAACCTGTTTCTGTGCTAGAAGACTGAATGTTAATGTTGAACATTTAAAATACCTGTTAGTACCAGTATGATGGAACATTCACTTGTTAGATTTCTCAATATTTTAGTCTCCTGTACTACAAGAATACAAGGTGAAAGTTTCAAAAAATTGAAGATATAATTTGTTGCTCATTTGCAATATTTATACATACTTGTAATATTTTGGAATACACAAGGAAATCCTTATCTAGAGATCTGGCTTTATGCCATTTCTTCCAAAAATAAGGATATGAATAGAAATGTTAGGGTCAATTATCTTAAATGCAAAGATAACGAAAGTTGTGACAACACAGTGTGTTTCTCATCCTGTCATATATCCGTACTTGAACTTGTTTGATCTCCTTCCTTTGAGTTTTTTCTTTTGAGATTGCTTGTGTAAATACTTCACTTCACTGTAAATAGTTGGGTCTAACTAAAACATTGACCAAAAATAATAGCTTCACATAAAAGAATCTAGTGGCACAAAAATGTTAAAAACCTTTACTACTATATCTATTCTTTCATTCCTTTTCCTCACAAAAAATGCATAAGGAGGGATAATACCCAAATTTTAAGGATACACTTCAAGCATATACATTATGTGCCTACATTTCACATACTAGTCGTAGTTTTCAGAAAACAGTGAAAATGCACAAGGGGTTGGATAACATGCTACAAATAACACATTTGAATAATTTAATAGCATTAATATTACTATAATCTGTTTCACAATGATCATTTTGGTTACACCGGTATTTTTAACAAGTTTGAAAGTACTTTAATAATTAAGTTACTATGCTACATACTACAATCAGGATTGCAGTGAAAAGTAAGCAGCAATTATCATTGAAAATGAGGCAGAATTTCAGAACATAGTTCACTCATTAAAAATTATCAATTTTTTAATCAATTTAATTATGTAGCTTTCACTATTCTCATTTTGAGAGTGGACCCATTACTTCATAAGTGAACATCTGGCAACCTTCTAGGAACTAGATTGCTGTATTGCAAGATTTAACTTAAAAATAAAAAAGGAAGAAGACAAGCCTTCCAATTCCTAAATTCTGAATTTTGTAACCACTAGCACACTAGCAAGAGCTATTCTAATCACCTTTATGTATTTCCATATTGTCTTTATAGAAACAAAAAAATTCAATTTGCTTTCAAACTATCTTTTTCAATATTTGGTTTATCATAACTTCCAGAGCAATTGAGAGTTAGGAAAGTTGCCTACACATATTTTTGCATAGGGAACTAAGTCATGGAGATCCAGATATGGAAAGGTTTAGGAAGGAAAACAAACAAACAAACAAACAAACAAACTTAAATGACACAAAAAATTTTAATGTACACTACTTCGGTACAGTTGAAAGAGGTACAAATCAGTCTTAACAACACTATTGGAGACCAACAGTTTAATACTTTGAAAGTAACAGTCTTAGAAATACATACAAGTAAAAGATCGTTAAAGCAAGATTAGGGACAAAGAAAACAACAGATTCACATTTACTGATCCATCTTCTCAGCAGTATCACCCTTTCCGGTTTGGCCTGAACCCGGCTGACCCTTAATGGCAGGAGTATTGGTCTGAGTGATTTGGATAACACGTTCTTTAGTAGGTGGTGCTTGAACCTGAAAAATTGAAGACGAGTTCGTTAAAAAAAAAAAAAAAAACAACAACAACAATCCTGTTCAAGATTTTCTTTCTTCTAAATTTTTTTAAAAAGATGTCTGGTTTTCCTTCCTATATCTAGAGAAAAAATAAATTTAGGCCAAATTTTGATAAATTACCTTCTTAGGAGCTTCAATTGAGAGCACACCATCTGAAGACAATTTTGAAATCACTGTGTCTGGATCCACATCATCTGGGATTTTGTATTTTCTAACAAATTTACGTGAAATGAACCCATGCTCATCTTCACGTTCCTCGTGACTTCCCTCCACCACAACATAATTATCCACCATCTTCACATTAATTTCTTCAGGTTTAAATTGCTGGACATCCAGATTTACCTATAATAGATGCAAATATCTTAAATAAATAAAACACCCTCAAAGAAAGGATTTAAGGAGAAATTTGAAATTCTTTGCATTTACATCCATCCTTACTTTAAATCCATCCTGATTGTTCTGAATATTGGAAGTCCCACTTGTACGGGTGGCTTGATGACGCCAAGGACGAACGTAGCCCGATAGCAGAGGAACAGTCATCAAATGTGGGTGGACGAGATCGTCATTCAGAACACCCAGGCCAAAATTTTGATCGAAAATTGACCCAGGCCGTGATCGAACCATTGCCAAATCACCGAGAGCATCACTCAACAAATATGGAAGCAAAGACATCTGAAATTATAAAGATATGGATTAAAATTCGTAATATAAAATGCTGATTTGCAAATTTACGTATCACGAATGAATTCCAAAGAACCTTTCGCCTTCAACTGTCAAACAATGCAACGAACAGAATACTCACTTTTACGATTCAATTGCAGGCAAAACCGGGACAATTTAAGAGAATAATATACGCACACTAAATGCTTCTGTAATACAAAATCGCAAAGTAGCAAGGACTGATACTTCGCAAACGTCGTACAGGAAACTCGATAAGTAACGGAATGGTAACCGGCAGCTTTGCGCAGCTCGTTATATACTGCCGTCGAAACTTCGCGGTCTCTCTGGAAACAACTGAGCGACTGAGCACACCCCCTTTCTAGAATGCTCGATAGAGAGAATATACTTCGATTAAAACATTCGAAGTCCGTTGACACTTAACCAGCAGTGACAATTCATCCAATCAATTCACCGTACTGGTGTCACTGTAGTGACGTTTAAGCTCTCGATTGGATGATAGCATCACAGCTGATGAATGGACAAAGTTTTAATCAAAGTATAGAGTCGTAGTGGTGGGAGGGTCAAGGAGTAACAAGGACAGAGATATCGGAAAGCGGGCGTAGCGTCTAGAACTGTCAAGATCAGTCAAGATGCTGTGACGTGATCGTAACGCCGACGAAGAAATTTATTGCTGACTTAAAATAATTCGAGTGACCGGACGAATACAAATATAAGACTGGGTGACTGAAGAAAGAGCTTTATTCCTGAGTGTACCGATTGTACTGGTTCCAATGCGATGTAGTAGACCTGCATGACAATTATTACACCGTATGTGCATCAAAACAGAGTGCGAAATCCTTCCAATTGTTTTGAATGCTTTCAGGTACCCTTAAATTGTGTTTTACTAACGAAAATTATTTGATTCCGAACAATCTATACTTATATAAATTTTCTTTACATATAAAGTCAGAACCAGCGAGTATACTATCATACTGGTCAGAACCATGTCGACGTAATTTGCGCCCTTGTGCAAATTTTTGTTTGCTGCGAATTGTTGCTGTGTTTTAAAGTTTTTAATTTGATTACATAGATTTTATTTAGTTAATATTTTTTACAGTAAAGTCGAGCAGTGACTTCACAGTTGTCGCGTGAGTAATAAAAGTAACCGATATATTATCCGAAATTTATAAACTCTCCGAAAATTGTATTTACTTTATTGTACTTTGATTTGATTTATTTGATCAAAGAACAGTAAAAACTGTGTGTCCTATGGGGGATAAAAGTATCATTTGCGCATGTTTCTTGAGCTTCAGGATCTCTTCCCAACATTTAAAATATACATAGTTGACAGATGAATAAAAGTTAAAAAATAAAAATAAAAAAAACTTAATTTGTGTAGTTCTTTCCCGTCATAATTTAAGACTAAAAGTTTTTCATTTGTGAATAATAAACATTTTTACGTTTAAATATGCACGTACTTAAGAAAATAAAAATAATGCAGATACTAAAAAAAAAAAAAAAAAAAACATGTCCGATGCACCGCTTGCTGTAGGGTTGGGGTGGCCGTGAATAAAGTATGTTTTTGAAAATATTTCACGTTATAATAAATAAACCCATTTCTAGCTAAATCTATTTTTTATTTATTTAATTTCTACAATATTGACAGGCTATAATAAACTTATAAAACACTTGTTTACTAGTTTAATGTGTCGTCGCCGACGCTGTAAACCGTTTTAAAATTATTTTCATGTGTTGAAAATTTATTTCCACCATGGGTAGTCTAATACCAGATACTGTAAGAACATATTTGAACAAAAGCTACGCATGAAAGAAATGGAGTATGAAATAAATTTGTGAAACGTCAATATCCCTATCAATATTGTAGAAATTAAATTAAAAAAATAGATTTAGCTAGAAATAGGTATGTCCGTATGGACATACCTATTTACGGTTCATACGGACATACCAATGAACCGTATAAGCTGTTAATGTTACAATTCAAAAATCCCAACACCTAATGGTCTTTTACCTCCATACCATACCATTACCTACATACCATTACCTACATACCATTAGTATACTCTCTGCTCCATACGGAAAATGAACTGATAATATTGCAATTTCAAAATTATAACGGCCGAAAAATATACTTGCAGGTATGAATAATGGAATAGTTAGAATTTAGCACAGCTATATTTTTACGTTTTGTTTTCTAATATTAACATAAATGATCACCTGTAAGGTGGTGTTCTGCGTTATTCTCTATTCCTATTAGAATAGCATTCTCAATTACTTCGGAAAATTCGCAAAAGGTTCTAGAACTATTGGACATCGCACATTGTATAGTAGTATAGACTGTATAGTACAATGGATTCCCCTTAGTTTGTTAACACATCCTCATTTTTGTCCCTTAATTTTTTAAGATTTTAAAACTCCACAAACTCAGTCACATTTGTGTTCTACAGGCGAATATATATAAGCATTAAAAGGTTACTATTTCGCATATTTATATGAATAAGGGGAATAAGTTTTATGTCACATTAAATTGAAAATCAATTTTTGCACTCTTAATAAAATGTTTTCTCTAATATTATACTTACATTTCTGGTTTCATTGTTTACTTTATATTATTCAAATTCAATGTTCCGAGGCAATATGCAAATTTATTATAAAAAATACCCATGGCATATTTCAAATCATACAATTACAATTCACAACAAAGTCTGTCACGTGATTTTCATTTCACATTGCTGGTTTGTAAACAATCAGGGTACCAAACTCATGCAAGAAAATTATGGTGCCGTGGACTGAAAATAACCATGGGGTACTGGACTTTATTCAACGCTACCTACATGGATATGTTTAGATGGTATTGGTTTACTTCTCCATTTACCCACTAAGATCGCAGCGAGACCATTTACCCACTAAGACCTAGACGCGTTGAATGACATCTCATATGTCTCGATTGATGCACGAGAAGTGGTTTAGCAGTGAGTGACGGGCCCGCACATCTGAACATCCCCACACTCGAGAGTTACTCAAATACCATACAGGGATTTATTTATAGTCAAATAACAGTTAACTAGTAGAGCTACAACAGCACGTATTTACTCGCGTTTTTGAAAGGGTACGCAATATTTTAATACTACATGAATATGTAAAGGTGTTTTCTGGAGCCAGCAAACATTTTTCCTCCGCACTGGGATTCGAACTAAGGTCGTTAAAAGTTAACGTGTCCGACACGCACCATCAGCTCCACGCGAAAACTCTACCTTCCTCACTCTATAATAATAATAATGTTGAACATTGCGGCATTTGCAATATTCAAAATTCATAGATTTTCGTATATTTTATTTCACGAACTAACAAAAAAATAAATTTCATTATGGAAAAAATTCCTATCATCAATATTGTAGTTTTTTTGTTTGTAATTTTCAAAAATGTGGCCTACGCCAATTTTTAAAAAATTTCTCTTAACACTTTCATTATATATGAAAGTTCCATATTTTCGTTCCAAATATATAGTTCCATTTTTTAAAATGGAACTATATATTTTCCCATCAGCAATGGCTATATTTTTATATTTCTTTGATACATACGAGAACAAAATTTAAAGAAAAAATTAGGAGCCTTTTTTGAGAAACAGGGTTGTTTAAAAAAGTAAAAACTGCCTATTTTCACGCCAAATTACGCGAAAACTGCTCAAATTTTCGAAAAGTTCTACATGACCTTACTTCAACATGTCTTTAAAGAACAGATTTCTTTAAAGAAAAAATCCATCTTCAATATTTTAGTTGTAGGAAAATGTCGAAAAAATTGAACTTTGGCAATTTTCGAAAAATCTAAAAAAATTGAACCCTTTTTGTGCAAAGTTTGAGAATGTTCTAGGGTCGTTATGTAAAGTATCCCCCAAATTTAAAACTCAAGGGGCCGCGACTTCAGCCAGATCGATAGGGGAATATCAATTTTGAAGAGAATCAGAACGGCTTACACTAGGCACTAACGTTGATCACGGACGGACGTTTTGCCGTCAATCGATTTTTCGGTCACCACAAAGCATCCACAAAACATGGGGTGCAACAAAACAAAATATTCTGACTATACAACGTGTTAGACGAAGTAATGTAATATAAACAGGAACAATATTTATTTACCTTTTCGTACCAGGGCCCGGCAATAAGAATTTTTTGAGTCGAAAATTCGCCGTTTTCTGGCGCACAATTTCGCTTCTGATGTACGCAAGGTCGAGAAAGTAAAAATCGCCACTTTCTGCTACAGCAACAATGCTTTCTCTTTAGTAAGTACCTCGTAGGCGAGAGTGTTTTCTCAACTATATAAGTTCATTAGAGGCAAGAAAGCAAAAACTGTAAACAGTATACAGAACATTTGAGGGGGGCATAAGGAGGAGAGGTGGGGACGTATGAAGGAAATGGAGAGATGAGACAGTTGGGGACAGGCAAGATCCTAATAATGTTTCTTAAGCTGTTTTCTCCAAAATTATATCTTTTTGAACTTTCTATTTCTTTTTTTGCAGATTAAGTTCTGTGGGTTCTTTCACTCCCAGAGAGGTTAGAAAAGTGAAAACACCTAAAATCTATGTAAAAATTAAATTGCAGCAAAAAGATAAACATAATCAGCTAAGACTGTTTGATTTTCTCTGCAATTTTTTTTTCACTGCTTAGTAATATTAGGATTGTTTTTCTTGCATAGTATCCGAACTGTAATGGTGCAATCTAGTTCATGAACTGGCCAATCAAAGTTAGGTTTTACTAAGAACCAATTTTCAGTTTTAAAACAATAATTTACAAAGTGCAGAGTTTTCATACAGGTTCAGTTAATAAAGAATTAATGGAATGAAATATAAATTACAAAACCTGCAGTATAAATCATCTCCAAATTAAGTGAAAATATTTCATTTAATGTAACAAAAATATGTAACAACAATATTACTTATCTAAATATTTTTAACACATAAAATAATGTCATTGCTATATTAATTGAATGATTGATAAATATTATAACATCACTGCCAAAAATTAAACAAAGGAATGAAATGTTCCCATGTTTGTGAAATAAAATTGACATCCAACTTTTGTGAGAGTCAATCCACACTAGAGAAATAAATAAGAATTGAATTTAGCCTTTCCTACCAGTCTCTACTGTGAACATTCTACTTAACACAAGTAAGTACCAGTAACTTTAAATACATCAATAGGATTAAAGAATAATTCAGTGTATCATAAAATACATCCAATCACATACAAAATACTTTCATAGAGTCATATCAGGTAGATTTGAGAGTCATTTAGTGCTTCTACACTTCAATTAATGTGTGATGTACAGCAACATCCTCAATAACATGTCTACAGAAGAAATGAAGCACAGCATCTCCCCGCACCAACTGCAAACTAACCAAACTGCATCAAGGAAATTGAAAGATAATTATTGTCTGAAAAAAAAAAAAAAAAGGGGGGGGGGGGACCAGATCCCAGGAGATAATTGGATAAATTATGAAAAAGGACATTTCTAGAAAAAAAGTTAAGAGGCTAGATACTACTGTAATTATTATATTAATTTAATTATTTTAATTTCATGACTACAAAAGAACGTTTATACAGTACTGAACGTGCATGAAGTGTCAGTTATGCATGCCATACTGACTAGTTCTGATAAACATAACAACGTACATGGTTGGTTATTTGTTAGTGATTTCGGGCATGTCTACTAATGAGGTCATTAGTCCCGTAAGTGTAGTACATGCTTTTTCATTGGGAGGTGGCACTTTTATTCCCCTGCCGAATGGCGAGATCCGGCGCTGACCTACTGAGGCTAGTGGGGTTTTCCACAGCCAGGTATCTCCCACCTGCGGGGCACCGCCCCAGCCAGGACATGCTCTAAACTCCCGACTGGTCTCCTGGCATGTGCGGTAGTGTAGTGCATTATACTGTAAATGTGTGTACGGAGAAAGGATAGGACAAGGAAGAGGTAGGAAAGATTGTGTGCGGTCCGTGGCCCATTTGGTAGGGTACTGCTCCATCATTTGCTTGGTGTTGATCGGAGAAACCACAGAACACTACCGATCAGAGCAGCTGGCTGCTAGAATTGTCCTGCAGACAGCAACTGAATTCCACCTACTGACAAGTTAGTGCGAAAAATCTTGCCACTGCTGGGACTCTAACCTAGACCTCCCAGTCAGAGGCACTGCAGTGACATCAGTTGATGCACTGACCCTCTCTCCCAGTAACAATGTACATACTGTATATATTGTTTGCTGGAAGATTTTGTTTTTTAATACACTAATGACAGTCATAATAATATTGGTTTTCCTCCAAATAAACCAGATAACTGGTGATCCATATAGTTGTAGTTCTAATGCAGCACATGTGTCTATTTATACATAAACACTATGAATGACACATGAAGAGTATGATGTTGTGCCCTAGAATGTTGAGCAAATCAATAAGTTGACAAATGAGCTTGATAAGTCAGCAGAAATCACTTGATACTATTTTCAATTATAACTCTCAATAACTAACACTAAGAAATCTATCTAATGTATGAATGAATGAATGAATGAACGCCTTATTTGGCGAGACTCAGGCCATGAGGCCTGCTCTTCCGTCTGCCCAAGCAAATTTCGTTACGCTTCTTTCACCAACTAGGAGAAAAAAAGGTATTACTTAGCGATTTAAACAGGCAATTTGAATTTAGCTCAGAAGCTTCATTTATGCTTGAGAATCTTTTACATGCAGTAAATCTACTAACATGGGACAGCCGGCACTTCTCCAAAGAGAGGCATGCGAAGAATTTTTTCGCCCTTAAAAATCCACGTCTTCGATTGGGTTTGAACCCGTGAACTTGGGTATAACAGCCCGATACGCTAATCGTTACACCATCGCCGCCGCTGCATGTACTGCAAGTTTGCCGTGTAGGTGGGAGTTGGGCAGGGAAGACAGCGTTGGGATGTAATTCTGCTAGTATTGTATAAATATGTTTGTTATTCAGATAAATGATCTATAGGTTTAAGGCTATATCATGCCACTGGCACATAAAGTTTGTGCGAGAGACACATATCAAAGGGAGTGATTTAAATGTTAAAACCTCTAAAAATAGTTTAAGCAATGACATTTCTTATTTATTTGAAGATAACAAGATGACTGGGTGGATTAAAAAAGGTCAAGTTACATCACAGCCATTCATGTATTCTATAACACACATTCAAAATAAACTTAGAAAATGAAGGCAGACTTGGAAACAAGGGTGACCTGTTGTTTTGAGCAGTAGTGGTGAGGAAGCATGGCTCTGATTGGTCACTTTTGTTAAGATTTAAAAGTGCGGGCTTTCGAATGTAGCCCTACATCTATGCACCAGTTTGGAAGCTTGTTAACCATCATATTTCTTTCCCACACTTTTCTTAATTTTTGACTCGTGAAGGACAGTATAACATTTTTCAGTACAGTTTTGTCATTTCAGTCTGTATTTTATGTAACAAACATATATCACTATTATGTTTTTCTCAAAATATCCTTATTAAAATAGTAAATTAGGATAAAAACTACATGTACTTGAAAATATTGGGGAGACAATCCCCCTGCTAGGGACATCTACACTCGGAATGCCTGGACTTCATTTACTAGAATCCTTATTACTTAAAAATATATCAATAACACATAAATCAACTGTCCAAAAATAAATAAATAAAATAAAAAACGTAAGGATAAGATGCACACACCTTCATGAACAACCTGTAATCCTGTGAACTGCTTCACACAGGTACCCATGTCATGCACTAGCTTCGCTTGGAAGTCACCGTTCTCATTGGCCACTAAGTAACAATGCTGCCCCAAGGATTTAAAACACTCAAGCCACTGGTGCATTTCTCTGATGTATGGCATTTCAATGCTCACCTGCAAACCAAAAGATGACAAATTAAAATACATCTTTGACTCCCTAGAATAAGCAGATATCTCACAGAAACTAAATTATACAGATCATCATATCTTGCCATCCTCTGCTGTAACAAAAAATTAACAATAGGTCAAATTTTTGGTTCAAAAATTATACTATTATTATCTATATTACTAATTTCCAACAGCATACAGAAATTAAAAGAATATTGTACAGCCTCCAGGCATGGTTTCTTTACATACCCAGGAACGGGGGAAAAATATTGGTATGGCTGAACTGATAGGTGTCACAGGAACCTTACATTACATATTCACAACAGTTGACATTATAATTTCTGAGGGAAGAAAATGAATAGGCTACTCAATTATACATTTGTTGCATCGTGTAAATATTATTTGATGCACGTACCACAAAAATGGTTTTAAAATTGATAAAATCAGCAATAAATGCTTTAAAAATGATGAAAAAAGTTAAAAGATGACTTATTAGCCAAAATCAAAGAAAAAATGCAAATATAAAAATGGATCATTTCCTTTTGAAAAATGAAATTATAAAATTAATGTCTATACTAGGGTCGCTACTGTTTCCTTGTCTGCCCTCATTTTCTAAAGAAAATAAGATAAAATGCTGTCTAATGTCTATACTAACGGCATTGTTCTAAAGCGAAAAGAAAAAATCCACCCACTACTTATGACACAGCTGATATCATGCAATAAGGAAGAATAATTCGCATGAGCTGCTCCAGGACTCCAATTACCCCACACTTGACAGTAGCACTGTTGGTGCTCCAGGCCACTAGTTTGAACCAATCTTCAAACTGACTACTAAACTCATTTTTTTATGTTAATCAGAAATCACAATTAGGAGATTCTAATAGAATACTATCTTGTTTTTAGAAAAAAGTTAACATAGCAGCTCGAACGCATAGGCCTCCGCAGCCGGAGATTGTATTATCTATGCTGTCCGGGACATGTCACATCTCTGTCATGGTGGGTGACATTTTGGCCAACACATTGTAGCAGTACACTCTGAGAAAGACCATAATATGTTGGCCGAAACGTCTGTCACCATGTCAGAGATGCAGCTCATCCCAGAGAGGTAATAACTTATTCACTAGGGTCAAATAAATAAATACAAATAACAAGAGTAGAAAAATACTATAACGATCTGAATGAAAATATTCAATGAATACTTATAGGACTGAATTTACATCACACGGATCACTGAACAATAAACATTCATGGGGGTTTTCCAATTCATAACTGATGAGAAAAAGAAAACAAGTAAATAAACAGATAGGTAGCCTCTATGATTGGGAGAAAGGCCAAATTGGTGTCTGAGATCATTAAGGAAGGACTGTTGCCTTGCTACCTTGAAGACTAATGTTTGTTGTTGTTGTTTTTCTTAATTTGTTGTGCCTTTTATGCAACACACCTCTTTAGCCCTTCTTGGGCATTGAGTGAATATACATTGGAGTAATCCACCTTTAAGTTATTTGTTGGTTGTCAACATTGCAGTCAATCAATGCCTTTTACCCTCCAGCCAGGGGCTCCCAGATGGTCATCTATCCGGCATCCATGTTGATTGGAATTGCTTAACTTCAGTTACTTCACAGAGTGTAGTAAACATTGCAGTCAATCAATGCCTTTTACCCTTCAGCCAGGGGCTCCCAGATGGTCATATATCCGGCATCCATGGTGATTAGAATTGCTTAACTTCCGTTATTTCACAGAGTGTAGTAAACATTGCAGTCAATCAATGCCTTTAACCCTTCAGCCAGGGGCTCCCCCAGATGGTCACCTATCCAGCATCCATGGTGATTAGAATTGCTTAACTTCTGTTACTTTACAGAGTGTAGTTAAGCCATTCAGCTAATGACACCAGGTTCAAGCCCCACCTTAAGTACAAACAGTAGCATGCTTCCATCCATCATTTATTTATTTATTTATGACTGTTAACAATACAGCAACAAAGCTTGCACTCTTTGTGTGAATGTCATCAAATCATTTTTACATTTAATAGATTTCATCACATCATCATAACTGTTAGTAAAATAGAACAATCAGGTAACAATATAAGGCATACAACAATATAGCATAGTATGGTACATGTGGCACACTTATAACAACAGCAATGTGTCATCAATGTCAATGATGGCAGAATTCTTTTTCACACACCTTAGAAACTGAAATTTAAGAATTTTTCAGTACTCTAGTAACAGCTGCAGACCAGCATATTTTTAATTTAGTTTTTAAATATTTTATTTTAACAGAAAAGGAAGCAGAGGACAAAATTGTTATGGAAGAATAGAATTCTTAGATAGACTTCTTAACTTTTGCTTTTACATTTTTTAACAGGAAGGGAGTAAGAATAGATGAGATAAAACCAGAACTGACAAAATATGGATGACATGTACTAAAAATCCAACTTCTAAAACTAATGAATGAGATTAAGAAGCACAAAATAATTTCACAAGAATGGAGGATTTCAATAGTGGGCAACATCTTAAAAAAAGAAACAGAAAAATTTGTAACAACTATAGGAATATACCTAACCTACTACAGCACCACACCTTTAGAATCAAAAATGTTTGCAAACATAGCAAAGTTTGCAGGAAACAATAATTGGAGGAGAAATAATCTTAGAAGATCAATGTGGATTCCGCAAAGGGAGAAGTGCAATATTCACTCTCCAGCAGATAATGGTAAAAAGGAGAGAAAACAACTAACCAACAATTCATTCTTCATTGTCTATAAAATAGCCTATGACAATGTAAACAGAAAGAAATTATGGGAAATTTTGAGAGAAGAAACAATACCAGAACATTTAATCAAAAATACATAGAGCTTATACCATAATTCAATGACAGTAATTAAAAGCGATGCAGACACAAAATTATAGCCGAGAGTTGTTATGGGGTGTACACCAAGGATGCACACTATCACCATTACTTTTCAACATTTACCTGAATTATACAATTAAAAAATGGAAACTGAAATATCAAGCAGGAATAAATATAACCATTGATAGATTAGTGTTTCTGGGTGGATCAACTGTTCATTAAGATCAATTACGGTCATTAGTCCCATAAGTGTTGTGTGAGAGTAAAGGGGTGAGGATGGGTGAAGGAACAGGAAGGAAAGATAGTGTACGGCCTGTGGCCTGTTTGTTAGGGTACTGGTCCACCATTTGTCTGATACTGATTGAAGAAACCATGGAAAACTCTTGATCAAAGCAGCCAGTCACTAGAATTCTCCTTCAGACAGCGGCTGAATTCGACCTATCTGGCAAGAGTAAAAAATCCTGCCACTGGTGGGACTCGAACCCAATGACCCTGCAATTAACAGATTCTCCAGTGATATTAAGTGATTCCCTGAGTCACCTAAGACAGTAATAAAAATAACAAAAAAAACAGAAATTACAGGCAACGTTATTTGCAGACAACCAAACCATAAAAACAGAGTCTAAAGACACAGTACAGAAAGCAATTTATAGCTAACATTAAACAAAGTATATCACACGAAAATATCCAGACAAAATAAAAAAATTTACCCTTCTACAGCAAAGAACTCCTTTGAGACAAAATAGTTAAAGAAAATTTAATCATTTAACAAGTTACCTCCTTTAAATTCCCAGGAAATTCAACTGGATTATTTCAGGATACGGAAGAAAAAATGAAACAAAAACAAACAAAATGAAACAAAAATAAGAAACAATGAAATAATAAAGTCATTTGAGACATATGAGGAAAGTAACTGTTACAGGAATTCATAACATTACATCTGCTACACCATACTTGAATATGTTGCAGAAATATCAATAATGGGACTCAGCAAAGGAAACCAGAAGCTTGGAAGTATATCCAAAGAAGTTTTTCAGGTTTTTAGTTTCAGGAGTAATAAGGAAAGACAAAATTTGAAATAATAAACTTTGAAAAGAAATACAAGCAGAAAACTTACTAGAAACACAGGAACAGAATAGACAAACTATTAATAAGGTATGAGGGGCTGAAATCTTTTATTCTCCAAATTCCAAACATCAGACAATAGTTAATTGAGCATCCTGATAGGTGAAATTCTTTCTTTATGAATGACAAGAGAGATTAGTTGTAACCTGGAAACTGCTTTAGAAGCCTTGTGCATCTACAGAGAATACCTTTGCACCTCACAGGGGAGTCGTACCTCAAGAGTACATATTGGATTTTTAAGTAAATGCCAATGTTTCTATTTGGATGTGGACATTGAAAATTATGAACACATTTCATGACTTAATGACATCAATGTTTATAGTATGTAAAAATGGCTATTAGAGCATCAGATGTCTGTTAATCCATTAATGGTCTTATTAATTAATTGTTGTTTTTTAAGACGGTCAGAAGCTTGTTTTTAAGACAGATCATTTCCAGGAAAGATTATTATTATCATAATTATGTTATTGAAATGCTTGGAACATTATCGCAAACAGTCATTTCATACATATATATGTATAAATAAATATTCCAGATTACCTTGCAAAGAGGAGACAATGGACACTCCAACATTAAAATAAACACTATTCACAAATATTGAATAGAAATATCATTTTCTGAGGATAAAGTGATTATGAATCACAGCTATTATAACATTTACATTTCTGTTCCTTTTAAAATAACAAATTCAAGTTTTTTAACAAAATTGTAATAAGTAAAATAAAATGTATGCTAAAAATAATTTTCAAGTACTGTATATACTGCCTATTTAAGAAATTGTGCAGCTGTTTTTTTTCCTTTGAAGATTCTATTTTAGGGCAAGAAAATAGATTTTAATGACAATTTATCTGATGCCTAAGTTTAGTTCATGCCTTCAGAAAAAAAAACAAGGTAGAAATTTAATAATATCTGGTCATATTTCTTTGAATAAGTTATTCATTTCACTTGATTCCAAGTTAATATTCACAATGGAAAACTTTAAAGAGAAAATAACAAAGACCAATAAAATGTTCTATTTCTTATCACAACTAATCATGAAAATTAGTAAGTTAAAAGCGAAAAGCGAGAGCAAAATAGAAAGGTCAATGTTACAACAATGAATTAACAATTTATTAGCAAATGAAATTATTATGAATTAACTTTGAAGGCAAGATTGTTACACTGAAGATTGATGTTTCCAGTCACATCTACTGCTATGGTCATTAGTCCCATTAGTGTAGTGAATGTTTTCTCATGGGAGGTGTTAAGGGTTTCCTCTCTGCTGGATGGTGAGATCTGGTGCCAACCAAAATGTTGGTTTTAGGCCCTCTGTAAGCCAGAGCAAGCTCCTGTCCAGTTACATGCTACACAGTATTTTGTTGGAGAAAGTGAATACATGTCTAATTCAAAATTTGTAAGCAGTTGAATTCAAGTACTTTCAATGGCAGATATTTAAAGGGCATTATATCAGGCAATTTATGAAAAATTATTAAGTGTTAGCGGTGAGAATTATAGGAGTATTTATTTTTGTTTACTTAAAGAGGAGGTGGCAAATCTCCTCCCGCCAAATTGCTATTTAAGGCTACATGCTCATAATCCTGTACACCTTAGAATAAACCTTAGACTTTCTGGCAGTCTGGATTATCGATCTTTTTCTAAATTAAATTAATTGTTTCTGCCAGCATACTTAGAAATTAGTATATTCTTTTGCAAATAGTTCATGTGAACATCTATTATTGATATTATCTTGTACTGGTAGTCAAGCACGTAAAGCAACTTAAAAAAAGTTCTATTTAATTGTTTATTCATTTAACAGATATGAGAAGTAGCCAAGGAAACTCCATCTTGTTCATTATTATAAATCTGCGAAGTAATCCCGACTGAACCATCTCATGAATTTTCTTGTTAATTCATAACTAGGGAACGGATTTCCATGTAATTACATGTTTTTACAGGAACTAGATACCTGCATTCAATAATATTTTTTAGAGTTTACGAGACATTCTGAATGAATTAGAACTATTTTTATTTTACATATTTTGGAATATGTTTACATGTTTTACCTTTTACTATATATTTCGTTACATTTTAATTTATTTATATATCAAAACGGAACATTTCAGATCCGTGTTTGCATTATATGTTACGTAATCAACTTTCTTACAAATAAAATCAAATGCTGCTGCGCTTCTATGACCCATATCATCGCCATGATCCTTCGCACCCCCCCATATCGTCACCATGATTTGTCAAACTTACCCCCCCCTCCCCCGGCTGTCTGCGAACTCGGAGTCAAAGATGATTTCAGGATGAGGAGATTTTCATGAACAAAAGTAATTTCAATTGCTCATTTTTCAAATAGTACATTCATTAATCGATCGAAAAATAACAAATATATTTTATAAAAAATTGTCTTACAGCTTTCTTCGGTAGAGGGGGAGTATATTTCCTTTAACTTCCTACCCCGGAATCCATCACTGACTACATGGTACTACTATTCACTTTAACACCGGCACCGTGTAAGCAATGTAATATATACTATGAATGTATTTTCATTTTCGAATAAAATTCTTATTTGTGTAAAATTATGTCAGTAGAGGTAGAATTTACTTTCAGCCACTCCAAATCCTTGTTAAAAAGTGATCAGCGACGTTCTATGCTAGGAAAATGCTTGTAGAGAACAATTTTAAACACAATAATAAAGTTTTACTTTATGTATTTTCTATTTTTCTTACATGTTTTGGAAACAATAATTACATAAATATGTATATATTTTGCATTTTTTATTACAATAAACACCATTCCCTATTCATAACAAGGAAACTTTGTTTTGGTGGGAGATCTCCACCAAATGTTGGACAACTTTAAGCTCCTCTTTGGGTTGACGACACTTGGTAGTTGTGCAAGTGTAAGGATGGCAGGGTAGAGGTTACGACAAGGAAGAGGCAGGAATGGTAGTGCGTGGTCTTGGGTCCATTTGTAACGGTACTGCTTTGTCATTCTGGCACTGAATGGAGAAACCATGGAAAACTACTGATCACTGTGTTCTTCCACTAGAATTCTCCTCCAGAGCAGTTGGTACGTTTCTTAAAATCATTTAGAGAAAATGAGAAAAAGAAATTGCCTTACGTCATAAGAATGTTCTTCAGCTTCGTGGATGCCGCTCCACTGACTGCGAGGAATGATGCCAACAGGGAAGTCATGAGAGCAAGTCCGAACCAGAGATGTAACAGGCTGCATTACACAGATGTCAATGAGTGCACATTTGTAATCAAAGTAAGTCATTTACTCTACTGAAATTAATTTGTTTCACAGACAATTATATTTTTTTAAAACTTAATGTCTGTGTGTGAAAAGTTAAGGGCCTGAAATTTGATGACCCAATAGTTTTCTCAAAATGAATGGCAAAACAACTGTGCAATTATTGGAGAACATTTCTTTTAAAACCTACAATTGCATTAAAATAATGTATTAAAGAAGTTCAGCATGTGTTTAATATTAATGTGCACACAATTCACACACTCACCATTTCCATTTCAAATCTTAAGCATGGGCCACCCTTATCAGTCAGTTTTATTTTCACTGTTTGAGGAGCACGGTTCTTCTTGAGGGTAATCAAAGTATCAGCAAGCATTACTGAGAAAAAATAATATATACTTGTAAACTCTTTCACCACTTTGAGCATAATAATATGAATATTAAAAAGAAGATGTATACCTGTCGCAAACTCCAAGTAAAATTCATTGTAGACATCTGAAACACCTCGCATGGTAAATTCAGAAAAGAACTGTTCAGGATCCAACTCCCACCAGGCCTGAGGTTGTTGACTTTCCATTATCACAAAGAATATCTTGTCTGGACATACTCTCAGTACACTTGTCTTTGCCAAGTTTGACAAAACTTGTAGAATCTCTGTAACGGAAACAGTCATGTCAGTAAATAGTAATTGCATATTTATACAAAAGAAAGAACCCAAAATTTTACTTGCCAGTAAATTTCCTCATATACGAGGGGTCATTCATAACAGCTCTAAACCTCATGGTAAGAGTGTAACTTACAAAACCTATTAATTAAATCAGTTTCCTCCCTCTACATAACCTAAAAACAGGTATACTTTCAATGTAACACATGTATAATGCCTAAAGTGACTACCTTCTTCAAAATATTAATTAATATTGATGGCATCAGTTTCCTCCCTCTGCATAACCTAAAAACACGTATACTTTCAATGTAACGCGCATATAATGCCTAAAGTGACTACCTTCCCCAAAATATTAATTAATATTGATGGCATTGCACCCTTGGTTAAATAACATAAGATCACATATTTAAGGTTTTATTATTTATGATAGAGCAGCATTCGCAGCAACACTTCGCAAATTAAACCGATGAGAACAGTGCGCGCCGAAACAAATGAAAATCAACGATTTCGTTTGATATAAAAGGTCGCGATCATGCGACACCTAGCGGCAAGACTGAGAAACACGCGAAAAGCCGTCATATGCTACAGTGAAAACGGGCCTTCAGTGTTTCTGCCTATTGACACCAACATAATATCCAAAAATTAAAGATCCCTATTTTTTAACAGACAGTTTATCCTTCTTATAATATTTTGAAACCTTAGTAGAAAGTTTTTTCTTATTTTACACTCGTTATTTTTGTATTGTACAAGGTTTCGATGACGTTTTGTCATCATCCTCAGGTACATTTTACAGATATCTTTTAAAAATTGTATAATATTACAAAACTGATTAATGATAGATTATTATTTTTCGAATTTATTTAGTCTTATTTCTTGGCGTTGAATTATTTTCCGGACTGTAATGTGTCATAGTTGATTACGTTATGTATAGTTTGATTTGAATTGTTTTGTAAAGTTTGATTTTCATCACGACCTTTTCCGTTTCAAGTAATCGTTCATAAAATGGCATTTTACGGCACAGCTCGTCCTCCCCGCCTGACGTCACTGCCTGCCCTTACCGCTCGCCCTCTTTTTTACATCCTCCCTGCGTGACGCCATAACCGTACTGCCAACTACAAAACTTTCGAAATTTATTTTATTTATTTTTTTAGTCAAAAACTGTACGTGACGTATGGGGGAGAAAATCATCTGCGCACGCCTTCTTGAGTTTCAGACTCCCTTCCCAACAATTTAACTATTAATATTTGAAAGACGAAGAAAATAATAATAATAATAATAATAATAATAATAATAATAATAACAACAACAACAACAAATTTAAAAAAACGAGGGATTAACATTTCAAAAACTAGATATTTTCGTTGCCAAATTATAGAAAACTTATTTTTAACGGTAAAGGAACAAACCGATTTGATTTTTCTGTATTGTTTACAAAATAGAAACTTACCCTAAGCTCTACTACCACTACAAGCAAAAGAAAGTTCAACAAAACGTGCGCATTGTGAAGCTACAATTTGATTTTGAAATGTGAATTTGAAAATTAATTTTGGTTATTTTTCACATTTATGCTGTTGTGCAGAAAAGTAGCATTTGCAACTTATTTATAATGTTGATTTATTGCATTTATAGAAATTTGAAAACTCGCTCTTTAAGTCACTCGTTTTCAAAACACCTTCTTATGAAACACGCCTACAAACGCCTACTAATGCAAAAAAAGAATAATTATAAAATTGTTGCATAATATCCCGAACATTTATTGAAACATCTCCAACGGTGAAATTGGATTCCTTTGGTTTCAATGAACATTTATCAGAATTCAGTAAGAACTTATTAATAAATATAATGAATCCGAAGTAAAATGCATTGCGCCAAATTTAGGATGAATCTCCCTATAATGACTATTTGGGCCTCAATAAAACTTTTGGTAAACAGGTCACCCATCGAAATAGGCTTCGAAAGAAAATTTCGGTCTGCTTTTGTGAAGTCGACGATTAATCCTTCGAAAACGCGATTTAAAAAAGCTCGTAAATGGTTGAATTGTGATATTTAAACATTTACTTCTCAAATATTAAAAATGGCTATATTTTCCGATTTTTCTTCAAAGCAGCTTCTACAAAATAAAATGTCCCAGAGTGCAAAATGTTCATTCTATCTACTGTTTCAATTCCACTGCAATAAAGAGTTGCGTAATTTTGTTTGATAAATGGTATACGTTTTATTAAGCCACTTTTTCATTAAAAGCTACTGATTCAGTTTCACTGGTTGCTCTTGATCTTGCTTCAGGAGGCTTTGCTGGCCGCTCTGGGTAGAATGTCCCGTGTATGGCGACGGTGTGCACTGAACAGAGAGAGTAGTTTAATGAATCAATAGAATTCAACTGAGGGGGCTCCTAACCTTGCAATCTCCAGTTTTCATAATTTTACTGTAGGAGCCAAAACTAATTGAGCAATTTCCCGTTGAGTTCGATTCAACCATTAATGAGTCATTTCAACCATTAATTGGGTGATAACCATTAATACTATCTGAAGAGGTAAAACTCTCAGCGTTATTAAACGTACATTAAAAGTAAAAAAAGCAACAACAATTAAATATCGGGGATAATGCAAAAAGATGATGGTATCACTCTAATCTCCCTTTAGTAAAATAGTAGCTCGACAACTTAAAAAAAAAAAAAAAAAAAAAAAAAAAACAAACAACAACTCGTACCACTACCGCAACAACCTGCAGGAAAGGGAGCTGACTAGCTTGACCAGATCCTGTGCTTCCCACGGCTGTTGAAGACTGTTAAGTCTTTATTTACTTTCAACATCGTCTTTTACACCTTGAACTTCCAATCTGATGGCATTCGCGAGGGCGGTGGAACAGACCACCGCAACTGCTTCTCGCTGCTGCCAATCATCCTAGCTTCAGCTCTCAGAGTCGCCAGAGAGGTTCTGCCCGGGCAGCGAAATCGAAGCTCCCGAAGCTTGGTATTTTGTGAGGTAGCAGAGTCCCTCTGCTACCTCACAAAATACCAAGAATTTTAGATCGGACTTGAGTTAGGAGCAGCTTCGCAAGTCCTGTGATAAGCCCCGGCATTAAAAAGTAGTCGAGCTACAATATTTAACCATTCAATAACTATTTAACTATCAACATTCTGAACGATCTCACCAAAATTTGTATTCATTTCCAAACTCAACTGAATAAACTTATTTTACACGTGATAATGCGTAAAATAATTACGCGAAACGCTATGTAGCATATTTACATGACAAATAAAACACTCCTCTAAAATATTTGAACATCGATTGTTGAGAAAGAGAAAAGGATACCTGTGTCAACTTATGGGTATAATTTAGACAACCATTAAACTTGACTGTTTGAACTATTTTACTGGTATAGCAACGGGACAAGATACACAACCTTTCTCAGAGCTTCGATTTCAAGCATGCCGTTGCAGGATAACTTCGAAGTGATTGTACGTTGATCCACATCGTGAGGGATTCGGTATCTTCGAACGAATTGTCTGGAGAGTATCTCGCTATTATCTTGACGTTCTTCGTGATTTCCCTCCACAATAATAAAGCCATCCACTACTTTAACCTTTATTTCCTCCGGTTTGAACTGCCGAACATCCAAATTCACCTATGATGAACATAGAAGTTATTACTATTTTTTTAGACAGCAAAAAATTCACGCGTGCATCAATGAAGAGTGAATATAACAATAAAAACGGTAATTCGGATATCTGAGGTGTGTAAGAGGAATTTACTTCCAATAAAACTACAGTTTAACATTAATTTCTCTCATCAACCCGCATGACTCCATCACTCTTCCTTTGGATACGACGAATTTACATCATTAAAATAATAGATGAGACACATTGAGAAATTCGGCCAACCTACCTTGAATCCTTTCTCGTCGTACTCAACACTTGCATTTCCGGTGCTCAGATCAGATTGCTGACGCCATGGAGCCGTAAACAAAGGGATAGTCATCAGGAGGGAGGCTCCGAAACAATGTGTTAGAAGCAACGGAAAAAGAGCCATGTGAAATTTTAAAAGAATACTCGTATTAAAATAATCTAAATGTGTGATACGCGCAATAGAAAAATTAAACACATTTCGGTTTGCGATTCACCGTCATATCCTTTCATACGCCACGAGTTTCTTTCTTGTCGCTATTATAATCTAAAAACAAACAAAAACCATCTCGTGTAGCGTATTTTGTATACGAACACAAAACTGGATTCCGGAGAGAAATCGTCTTAAAGTTGTGCTAAAATAAGGAGTTATGTGAAATGTAGATTTATCTATTTGCAACAGAGGGTTAGATTTTTTTGTTTTTTCTGAATTCACATCATTAGGTTTGGGTGATTTTCTAATTTCAAGTGATATTTTGAGTCAACAGCAAATTAACCCTCTTTCAAGAAATGATCAGAGGCTCAGGAGTATTGAAAGGACAATCAAGATAGATTAACTCCAACGTCTTGATACTACATCTCATTTTTTCATTCTTCGAATATTACGGAAACAATATCCAAAGAAGGAAGAAAATTTATATTTTCAGGTCGAGTTATTGATCTTGTATGACGCTCTTCGTGACGTGAAAAATGTCTATTCGCTCGTTACAGGGTCGATGAATCGAATGTTCTTGTGTGACAATAGAGCGGAAGATTCGAATCGCTTGTATCTACGAGACTAATAGCCGGAGTAACGGTCGTGCCTCAAAAGGACAGATAATGTCTGTACAGTTACTTGTTTGTGCATATTATGGTTTGCCTGCGATGTAGGCACACGTGTGTACATGTGATTTCTTTGCCTCTGTGGCGTCATTGCCGGGACAAGAATTCACAGACGTGAACATAAAGAATTTTATTCCAGATATGATCCGACACCCGAATCACAAATTTACAATATGTACAATAAACAATAGACTGACCCGTTACAAGGAGGAACAATTACTGGTCACCACAACCGCTTGCCTGATTAAATACTACTCCTGCGGTGTGATGCGCCGTTACTTCCTCGTGCGCATACAAGCGAGTATGTCGCACCCACGTCTCGACGCTTGAACGCCGGTTCCAACCCCTTGCCTCCGTAGCCTCCACATCTAAGTGCCACACGCCGCGCACAACTCACACGACGTCCTACGGACGAGCCCAAGAATCAGAAGAAGGATTCTTGTCTGGAGTTCGCTTCTATACCCTCTGGCCCGGCTGACGGAATGAAACCCTACCTGTTATAATTCCAATATACTTTTGTTTTCAAAATATTTTGCAAGTCCTGATTTTAAATGTATTTCATTAATCACGAGAGTCACTAATTTATCACTATTACTTAATTTATGTAAGCATTCATTTCTTGTATACTTTAAAAAATTGTTTTCGCAATGTTCCATTTGAGGTTCTAAACCAAACGAGGAACACGATCTCTTAATTGCACTAGGATGAGGAAATATTATGAACCCTAAATGTTTAAAATATTGATAAGAATATGGATACTTGGTAAATAGCGTAAAAGACAATATAAAAACTCTGAACTGTACTGATATGCACATCTTTTCTTGGTAAGAAGTTTTATTTGTTTCGGCGTATAAGCAACAGGTTTTCCAAATTGTAAATTTGTGGTAAGATGTCTAAATTAAAGCGAAACCATCTTGAGGACTGTTACTACTACTTGTATTAAAACATAACTTTAACCTAACCTTTTCCAAAACATCACTAATTTCATTTGTATTATATAATATTGATATTGTAGTGTCTCCAAGTTTTAATACTTTTTCCAATAATAAACACTAAGTATCAATTCCTTATCCACCACAATTGAATTGATAATTTTCTTAGTTCATCAAAAGTACTAAAAGATATTTCATTTAATATTGCAGTGTTTTATTTTGCGCCTTTTCCAATTGCAGCAAGCTGATACTCGTTTTCTAAACTTAATTTCAAACTCAATTTCTTTTCATGAATATGAACAAGACGGCCGTCTCTAGCCGCCATATGAGAAACTCCAATGCACAGGCCTTGTATGTCTAGGTGGTGTTGATCCATCGGGGACAGAACACAGCCACCTCCCGCGATAAAAAACATACATTACTCAATTTCTATTTATTCAATACCACTTAAAGTAACCTTACCTCACTACACATTATTACCTCAGTCGTCTCTTCGTTACGCATTTCCATGTTCAGGCGACGAGGCTCCGGAATCCGGCCTTCCCAATTTACATACAACATCCTTGAGCATGAGCAACACATTTCTAACGTACTTTTGTGCCAGAACAGTCGCCTCACACTGTGACGATCGCCTTACTTCAGACCTTTAGCTCCATGTGTCTGGTTCGCGAGCCGGATGGCGTCAGAAAAGATTCGTTCACAGTCATTCATACAAATTTATTCAAACCAGGCTAATGCTCGAGTTTACAGAATAATTCGCGAATTAGCCGTGTTTCAGAATTTGGCTGTAACATTTACGGTCTATTGAGTGCTGTGGGCGATTTTTTGACGCTCACTGTTGCCAAACGAAATTTGGGGGCGTGGTCGGTGAAAAACAATACCCGTTCAAACAAACACGTAGAAATTATTCGCAATCATTTCACAAAAGCTGGCTAAATTGTGCTGAAGCTGTTGTACGCTCTATTATTTTGGTCATTCGGCCAACTGGAGAATGTTCGCATGAAATCAATTTAGCAATTATGTAGCTAGAAAGCAAGAAAAGTACAGTTTTTAAACTTCCTCTTTAAGAAATATTATTGGAATGTACAATTCTCTGGTTAAAATTTAGTCTATTGCGAATTTAATTAAAAGCGTGATGAAAGTAAACAATTCGAGATCTATGAAATTCGGTATTGCCTGTCCGTTTGCGTCCATTTGACACCGTTTGCGTCCGTTTGCGTCCGTTTGCGTCCGTTTGCGTCCATTATTCACACGCATACAGTCTCATCTCTTTCTTGAAAATATTTGTATGAATTCTTACAATATTATATTTAGTGACGATATTCGAACGTTCGAACCTCGAACTGCACGTAGTGAACTGACAACATGAGGCATTAACAGCAATAGCACTGCGGTCTTCGACGATGTCTGTTTTAGAACCTGTCAAAAAATCGTCTACTGGCCTGGAAGACCTTATAACCGCAGAGTATCTTTTTCGTCGGTATAAATCGGGGACGGTCCAGGCTCGTTATAATAGTACAGACAAAAGCCACAGGCTTCATTTTCCTGTACAGAGTACGCCGTGTTTGACTAACGCGCACCAGGTGACTTGGAACTTTATCAGTTACTATGCTGTTGCTATGTGTGTGGTGCGATTTGTGCAGTGTGGACAGCAGTCGAGTGTGTTGAATTGGCTGTGAAGTGATGTGCGTGAGGAGAAGTAAAACTTATCATAAGTAGTGTTCTAATGATGTATCGCTCCGTGCTCATTCCTAATCTAAACTAAATTAATTTGTTACACACATGCGATGTTCAACTCTTCGATTTTCAGCACTTTTTGCGGCAGCGTCCAGTGAAATTATTTTCGTCACAATTACGTGCAGAAAATGAAATGAGGGTGCGACGCTGTGTCTCGTTCATTTTCGAGACGGACACAAGCGTTCATTTTCTGTACAAAAAAGAACGAAAACTACGGGTGCAACAGCATCATATACTTTCTCGAATTAAGTCTAATTTTTAAAATTTTGGAAAATTCAGAGAGTTCAACAAAAAATTGATCTGTACCATTCGTTTATGTGATATTTGTTTTATCCGTAAGAAAGTAATGAAACACATTTGGAGCTGTTATTGAGAATTAAAAAAAAAATTAACTCAAAACAGAAAATACGTGAAAACTAGTCGGTTTTCACAAGATTGATCATGACCTTTTTACAAGATCTAATTTTTTAGAACATTTCGTTTACGACAAAAATGTCAACTTCTTTACTTTAGTTTGGAATGTTAACTTTTGCAATTGATTCATACGAGGAGAAAATGTAAAGAAAAGATTGAAGCCATTTTTGAGGAAACAATTGCTTAAAGCATTTTAAAAATTGCCCGTATTTCACACAAATGTACGCGAAAACGACTCATATTTTCGAAAAACTGAACTTGACCTTATTTCAAGATGTCGTTGAACAACAGATTATTTAAGGGAAAAAATCTGTTTCTTCAATTTTGTAGTTGTGGAAAGCACAGAAAAAAATGATTTATGTAATTTTCGAAAAATCGAGGATTTTAACAAAAAACTTGCCACATTCTTTCCAGCGTTCTTTACGCTATACAGGGGCAGAGTGTAATATGGAAATGTGAAGCCATTTTTGAGAAAATGTTGAGGCTTCGTGTAAAATACTCCTCAAAATCAAGATATCAGTTTCAAACTCGCAGAGCCTTGAGCTCCTTCAAATCAATCGAGGAATATTGAATTGAATGTGCCTTATTTTGCGTGGTGAGACTCAGGCCATGAGGCCTGCTCTTCCGTCTGACCACGCAAATTTCGCTACGCTCCTTTCACCAACCATGGGAGAAAGAAAGTATTACTTGGGCGACGAAACATGCGATTTGAATTCAGCTCAGAGGCATAATTTAGGCTTGAGGATCTTTTACATGCAGTAAATCTACTAACATGGGACAGCCGGCTTTACTTCCCCTCCGAAGGAAGGCGTACGGAGGATTTTTTCGCCCTTAAAAATCCACGGCTTCGATCGGCTTCGAACCCGCAAACTTGGATATAACAGTCCCACGCTAACCGTTACACCATCGCCGCCGAAAATAAATTTTGGAGAAAAATGTTCGATCGATTTAGACGCTAACGTTGAACACAGACGGACAGACAGACGTTTTCTCGTCAATCGATTTTTCAATATCAATTACCCATACTCATTGATCAGCAGTGTGGTGAGGTGGAGTGCTATGAGAGCTTACGCGATGAAATGCTCATGGTAATTTGTAACGTTTGTAAATTTTGTAAATTGTTGTATATTTGTTAAGTTCTGTAAAGTTAAGTTCGTGTATTCTGCCAGCAAGTTCTGAACCTTATTTGCAGAATTAATAATAAATCTAATCGAATGTAACAAAACGTGGATTCTTTAACACAAGGTGTTAAAGTATTTTAAACAAGATTCATCGATTATTTCGTTACCAGAGCACGGCAATGACCATTTTTGTGACGAAAATTGCGTCTCTTGCTGCGAGGGGGGGGGGGCGTAGAGGAAGAAAGAGCGCGAGGCGAGTGCAGAGGGTGTCTGGTCTTTATTGGTCGTGCAGCGCGTGCAGCGCGGGGCGCGCGGCGGAGGGCGCCAGCTGCGGGCGGCGCGAGGGCGGCGCGCTCGTCTGGATGCGCGCGGGCGGCGCCTCCGCCAGCAGACGCACCGCAGGCACGCTCGCGCGCACCGTCAGCCCGTCCATCTGCCACGCACACGCGCACGCGCGCCGTCACCAGGGGCCCTTCGCACGGCGCCACTCGGCGGCGTGGATGTTGGGAAAGCATCGGTTTAAATGGAGATATATAGGGCCCGTTCACATAGCGACACTCAGCGGCGCTTCCGAGTAGCGGACTGCTGTACAACCAATGGTTTAAATGGAGGTATTCCCACAAATAGCGCAGTGGCGCTGCTGTGGCGGTGAGGACCCCCTTCCCATGGCGCCACTCAGCAGTGCTTCCGAAACAGGCGATTTGAGTTTAGCTCAGAGGCTTCTTTTAGGCTTGAGAATCTTTTACATGCAGAAAATCTACTACATGGTACAGCCGGCTTTATTTTCTCTCCGAAGGAAGACGTACGAAGTAATTTTTCGTCCTCAAGCATCCACGGCTTCGATCGGGTTTGAACCCGCTAACTTGGGTACAACAGCCCGGTACGCTAACCGTTACACCACCGAATCCGCGAAGTGGGATCCTGGGTGGCGGGAGTCCGCTAAAGCAGCGCGAACTCACCGCTCGTGGAAAGACGTCCATTTAATGCTCTGCTACCAGTTGCGCCACTCGGAAACTCTGCTGAACGGCGTCGTGGGAAGGGGCTCTAAAGGGTCCTTCCACACGGAGCCACTCATGGGAGGGGGGGCACGGAGAAGCGGCAGAGCCCTTCACGCACAGCCACCACCGACCACCAATGACCGCGAGGGTGGAAGGTTTCGTGTGAGCCCCGCTGTGGGCTCAGGCGGCCGCGAGGCAGACAGCAGGCAAAAACAAGGTCGAAGACGCGACCAATGTGAAGGCCGCCACTTAGAACTTTCATCTTCTAGCGGATACAGCCCTTCTGCGCTGCTGGTGGCGGGCTGGAAGCGCTGCTGAGTGGTGCCGTTTGAAGGGACCCCACATTCGGCATTTGTCGAGCAGCGAGCTACTGGAATGGCCGTTAATGAACCGCTCGCGGCCTCGTGAGGAGCAAACGAGTTGGTCTAGGTCATCGAAGACGAGCACCTTTTTCCTATGAAACTACAGTAGGAAATTTCTTATAATCAAGTTACAGATGAGCCACTAGCCCCTGGTGGTTAGGCAACCCAATGAGCGCTGGTGTTGGGAAGGCCAAGAGTAATTAGTTTACCTGCGCTATATCAGTGCATGAGGGGATGCCTAGGAATAGGTGCAAGCGTCTCATATGTGACGACGTACATGAAATTTCCAACCACATTTTCATTGGCAAAGGATGACCTAAACCCATCCATTATCCATCCATTATTATTAGACCATCCATTATCCGTGGAACTTTTTTTGAACGATGGCTTGGAGAAATGTGGGTAGACGGGGGGAGGGTATTAGTTACAATATCAGCCACTAGAGTTTTTAAGCGAAGCCAACCACCGGACCCAATTCAAACCTGATGTTGTAGGGTATAATTTCGAGATGTCTCCTGTGGAGGACCCGGAACTACCTCAGCCATTTTCTTAGATTTTTCAAAACACGGGTAGTTCTCATCAGCAACCATGAATGGCTTGTTTCTCTTCATCGAAAACGTGCGTTTGAAAGCGCTCGCAACGATCTTTTAGCGCCAACAGTTAATTGTACCAGAAAGGGGGAATGCAAGCCACCGGTCGCAAGAAGCTGCGCAGATAAGGCACGCCCTAGAAGTCTGAGAGACCTGCAGGGCCGGAGGGGCGTCGGGGCCCTGGGGGGCCTCAGGGGGTGTGGGCGGCGCCGACGCGCCCTGCTCTTCCGCCGCTTCGGAGGGGGCGTCGGGCGCCCCCGCGGGTCTCTCCCCCGCGCGGCGCCGCGAGGCCGGCAGGTTGGTGCGCACGATGGCCACCGCGCGCTCGCCGGACGGCGCCGACTCACACTGCGCAACGAGGAAGCATGGTCTAAGCAAGCACTCATACTCGTGATGTAAGTAAAATCAGGAAAAGGTAAGTAAAATCAGGAAAAAGTAAGTAAAATCAGTCAGGTAGAAAGGTCGCACTCCTGGTGTAAGTGAATGGGGAAGTATGGTGTAAGTAACCAGGTGAAGCGCACACGATCATGACGTACGTAAGAACATAGACAGTTTCCGGAAGTAATTGAGGACGCATGTTGTAAGTAAGGAGGTGATGCGCGCACACTCATTATGTAAAACGCTCCTGGTGTAAGTGAATGGAATAGGTGTAAGTAACAGTGAAGCACCTCATGACGTACGAAGAACATAGAAAGTTCGCGCTCATGGTATAAGTGAATTAGGAAGCCCGGTGTAAGTAACGAGGTGAAGCGCGCTCGCTCATGATGTACGTAAGTGCATAGAAAGTTCGCGGTTCTGGTGCAATCGTCACGATTGTAAATGACCCACGCATGTCGTATTATTCGCTCACCAGAAGCCGCGGACCCAAACTGCACAAGGAGACGCAGCTAGGTAGGAAGCATGGTGTAAGCAACGAGGCGAAGCGCTCACGCTCGTAATGTAAGGCAAAGCATCAAACGTTCGCGCTCCTAGCAGTAGCAGCAGCAATCGTCATGAATATAAAACGAACCACGCATGTCGAATTATTCGCTCGTGGGGTAAGTAGCAATCGTCGCGAATGTAAAATGCCCCGCGAATGTCGAATTATTCGCTCGCCAGAAGCCGTGGTCTTACAGTACACAAAGAAATTCATCGTACTTTCTATCTAGATGTAAGTAACTAGGAGAAGCGCTCACACTCATAATGTCATGTTCTCGCTGCTAATGAATATGAAACGTTCTTGCTCCTGGTGTAAGTACTAATCGTTATGAATGTAAAATGACCCACGAATATCGAATTATTCAATGGCAATTCAATCAACAACTTCATTTCGCAAAAATGATAAAATATGAGTTTAGATTATTGGTTCAAGTTTGTGTAAATTATGTAATGGTGCTTGAAACTTGCGTGCTCTATTCAATGTATGGTATTCATGCTCCTTTTTGCATAAATGAGGTCATTCTAAAGGTACATATGAATTGAAGAGTCAATAGTGTCCAAAATCAATAATGGACCTAAATTGAATTATTTTTGGTTTTAAGTGTTGGCTGGTAAATTAACAAACATACTGTAATGATCTGTGGGGCCGAGCCCGCAAGAAGGCATGGAACTTTTATGTGAGCAAGGAGGAATTAAAAGAAATGAAAGAAACAATAGACAACAGCGCCGCGTAACCATAATTAAAAGCGTGATACAAGAAAGCATAAGGGGCGGAAATAGGCGTGATGAACGATGAACAGAACTTAAATTTAGAAACATTTTAAAGCAAAAACCACGTTATTCGAGCCACGGGTTCCGTAAATATTATAAATGGTATAAATTGCATGCATAACATGACGAAGATGAAAGACGGAACTCATTGTTGTACTCCTGGAAATATATAACAAAAAGAATTTTGTTGAATATCCAGTGAATGCCTGGGTGGATTTTGGCCAAACTTACGGGAATTATAGGGAAAAATATTTAGAGCAGGGCAAAATTAGTTACGGTGCGGGGGGAATTTATGTAAGACGCAAAATGCCCGAAAACAGCAAAAATGTAAGAGTTTTTGAACATTTATTATGGTGATGGGCATATGTTTGGAAAAAAGACAGTCACTTGGATTGTAGGGACCAACAATGTGAACTGGATTACAGACAGAATGAGTTCGGATTTGAGGATGATCACACACGTTTTTATGTTGTGTTGAATTTTTGAGAAATTTCGCGGAAGTGTCGTGCAAAACGTTAATAGGCTATTTTGGTTACATAGGAACAATTGTTTAAACCGAGTGCATCGAAAATTTAAAATAGAAGTCGCGAAAGATATATAGGGATATCGCGAATATAGAAATAACGTTCAGGGAAGACGCGATTAAGACAAAGAAAAAAAACAATAGTCGCGGATGCATTGGCATGTCTTAAACGGAGAAGTGAACCGTAGCGGATCTGGTGGCAGCTGAACGGGGAACCGCGTGCGTGAATAATGCACGTGACAACTACCAGCGATGGGCGCTGATGGAAGGTGACATCGCTGCAAAAAAAAAGGGAAGTGGCACGAATTGTGCAAAACTGTATTTTTTTGGTTTGTTTACGCTCCATTCATAAGAAGTTCTGTCGAAGACCAAGTTATGCTATTAGGCTAAGGATAATAAATAAGGTCACGACAGAATGCGCATTCTGATGGATGGATGAGATTTGTTTTCTTTGTATTGTATTTTCAGTGTGTATGTTTATGTTTTTCTTCCTGGGTGTTTATATATATTTGTGTTGTTATGTTTTGTAAGTTGGAGGGGCAGATGGTGTTCACGAAAGGGATATCAGCTAAGAAAAGTCCAAAATTAAATGCATGAGCATCCCAATGGCTCATAATTGCCGTGATTCCATGTTTTTTATTTTTGTAATGGTATGAATGTTGACCCAGGCACGAACAAAGCGGACCCTTACTTCAACTCCGTATGGAGTGAGCGCGCGAACTACGACACGGTAAGGAACAGATAATAGTACGAGCTAGCAGAGGTACGGGCAATTGATAATGTGGCACCCAATCATAATTTAGGGCTAGGGCAGGCCAAGATAGTGGGCGTGAGATTTTATAAGAGAGTAATTAAAAGCGGGATTATATATAATATTATATTGGCACCAGCGACGTGAGGCGTCGTGGTACCAGAGAGGTGGATTGTAAAGCGGAGTATATTACATTGACGCCGCGACGTGAGGTGTCGTGGTAGCAGAGGAGGGAGAGGGAAGGAGGGGGATTACAATACCTAAAATCAACAAGTTCTTAAAGTACAAAATGTATTTTCTTGACTACTTCCCGTATCCCTGGGAATAGTTTTACACAGGATATTGTTGTTTTAATAGATTTTAAAGAAACATAATTTTCACGTATTGTCTTCATCGTTGCATTCAGGTAAATGTGGTTTTAAATCTCACGAAGTATTGATGTCGACCCCTTTAAAATAGTTTTCTTAAAGGTTTAGTTTATAGGAGAGGTTCCCAACCTTTTTCTTTCATCGAATCCTATTAAAAGAATTGTTTGCTCCATCAACACAGTTACGCTATTCTTTGTAATGTACAGCATACGTAATCAAAACCCAAAGAACTGCACATAAATGTCTCAATGATAACCATTCTGTAGACTAATATTTGATAAATACCTTGATTTTCAATAATCGAAAACCCTTCCGCTTTTAAAAAGTTGCGTTTCTATTCTTCGTTATTGGGCAATAGTTACATGTTGAGCGCTTTTAACTGATCATAATGTTTGGCCAGTGCACATTGAAGAGAGTATTTGCTTCCGCGATAGAGTATTTCTGGGAATACATAGATATTTGTTGAGTATTCTACACATCCTATGCTGTTGCATATCTAGGTTCTCGAATACCCTGGTGCAGAAAGTCGAAATAGGGCCCTTATCTGTAATAAACGTGAAATTAAGTTATAATATGATTGATAGAAATGGATAGCGTATATCCATTCGTGGGGGTGTTCAATAAGGGCGCCTAACTTCAAGGGACTGGTGGGGTGCATCGGTTGCATCAGCGTAGATACACCCCTGAAAATGAATGATGGGTAGGAAGGAAGAGGAGAGAATTTGTAATGTATTGTATGTTTTGTTACTCTACATCAGAAAAATAATTAATTACCAATTTTATAGTTTTTGTAATTAATGGGATCTTAATTATACCTGTCAATCGCCTGTTCGTATTCAGCTATAGGCCCCTAATCGACCCCTTGATCATCATTGACCCCCTTCAAAATTTCATTGAACCCCAGGGGTCTTTAACAACCACATTGGGAACCCCTAAGCTACAGGAATAAGAGAATTGTTGTTTTGTATAATACTGACGTGTTGATAAAAGTTTTAACCTTTCTCCGTGCTTCAATCGTTAGTACTCCGTCACTTGATAGTTGAGAGGATGTCGTGGTTGGGTCAACATCATCCGGAAGCACGTATTTTCGTTGGAATTCGCGCGAAATGTATCCGTGCTCGTCCTGGCGTTCCGCATGCTTTCCTTCGACGATCACCAAGTTGTCGACCACTCTGACACTTAAGTCCTCAGGTTTGAACTGCTGAACATCTAGATTTACCTATGAAAGACATGGACATTTTCAAATTGGTAGTTCATCCAAACGAATGTTAGAAACAATAAATCATAGAGGTCTAGAATATCAAACATACCTTGAAATTTCGTTCATTTGCAATAGATCTATTACTCATATCTTGTGGCCGCAAAGGATGATAGGCAGGAAGAAGTGGATGTGATAAAAACTCATTGAGTTCGTTATTTACGAACCCTAAACCTGGCGTTAGATCGCAAATTGAACCGGTGTTCGTTCTGAGAATTACCACCTCCCCACAAGGATCATGCAGTAGAATTGGAAGGACCGACATGTTACTAAGAGTGTCACCTTTCAAATACAGGATAGTGCTTTGCAGTAACAGCACACACAAAACTAATTTTGACGCACTTCTTGCATTGCTCCGAGCCACAACAATTTCCTTTCGGCGCGTGTCACTCACTTGTTTCTCTCATGGTCAAAGAGCAGCAAAAACTTGGAACAAAAGAGAGGTAAAATATTTTCCATGGCTATAACTCTAAATATTGCAAATATTTTCTCTTAGGCTGGAATCAGTATAAAAACCCACAAAATGAAAGAGGTTTCCATTTATATTTCCATTTTTTTTTCAGAACGTAACGAAATGTCTGTGCAATGATTCAAATGTATACATTTATATTTTTGAAAATACAATTATACATACTAGGTATCTCAATCGTAATTAACGATATCATCTAACAGACTTGCCTCCAGTTAAGACATCACTGTAAAAACACGTAGGTTTCTACATTGTTTACATTTTGAATCAGACACATTTTAAACCTTCCTACACAAATGATTTTGAATCTCATCAATTTAAAATGTGCATGCTAATAGACATCATCACTTTTTTTTATATAATAACTCTGAATTCTTCAAGACATGTTATAGGATATTAATTATATAATCATAAGATTAAGTTTGTTCCAGTTCATCATTTTCATTTGTCCTTTTGACTGCATTACATGTCTGCAATACATTATTTCAGCTTTGTAATTGTTAGTGATGCACAAATAATATTTTAGACATTGAGTAGAAGAGTAGAAATTAAACAGTAGTTCACATGATTTTTGGAAGTGTTTAAAAAGTAATTAATTTTTTGCTGCAATTCCTATTAAAATTAAGTGAATTAGATGCAGCCTGAATTTTTTGTTAAACGACTTCTGTAATAATGCAGCCGTGTTCTATGGGGTAGGCAAGCAACGCTTGAAGAGACATCTTGTGGCATACGTTGTCCGGTGACCGCAGTTGTATTCCATGTATGTTGGAGTGTATTTGAGTGAATCTGTGCGAAGGAAGAAAAACGACAATGAGTGAATCCACGAATGGCAATTTTCTGCGTAGACTGGCATTACTCTTGCCTCATCCTCTTGTCAGCTGTAATCTATCGCCAGAGTACATTTGTTTGACATTTTCTCAATTTTTCTGTTTTCTGGTTATAGAAGCGAAATATTATTTTAAGAATGTTAAAGAAGAGTAAAATCTTGTACTAAAGAGAAATTTTCAGTGAAACATTTGGAGCCGTTTTTATGAAAATGGTGTTTAAACGTTACTATAAATGCGAAATTTGAAGCTCTTTTTCACCAAAACTTTTTGAGTTTTCGAAAAATTCCATCTAAAGTAATTTGAGATACTTTAACTCACAAATGCAATAGTGTGTACAAATGGAAATGTGCGTATTAACGGCGTGAGAGATATTAAAAAAAATACATTTCTGTAATTCTTGAAGAAAACAAAAGAGTATAGCAAAATTATCTTTATGTCATATTAAACAATGCAATTAGTACTACACGTTGAAAAAAATTTAAGGAAAAAATTTGGAGCCATTTTTGAGAAAATGGCGTTTGAGGGTTTCTGAATATGTGAACGATGTGAATAAATTGCTGCTAACGTAAATATTAACGACGCCAGAGACATTTTAGAAAAAAACAAAGTATAGAGCAATATGGCGTTTATGTCATCTTATAGAGTGCATTTAGCACTATCTCTACCAAAAGTTTAAAGAAAAACATTGGAGCAGTTTTTGAAAAAATCTTGTTTTTGTAATTCAGCCAGGTATCTCCCATCAGCGGACTACCGCCTCTACCGGGACAAGCTCTAAGCTTCCGTTTGCCCTTCCGGCTTATGCAATAGTGTAGTGAGTGCATGTTAAGTGTGTATAACAAAGGAGGAAGTGACGACAAGGAAGAGGAAGGAAAGATCGCGCGCGATCTGTAGCCCGTTTGTAACAGTACTACTCTGGCATTCACCTGGTGTTGATTGGAGAAACCACGGAAAACTACCGAGCAGAGTAGCCGGCCTCTAGAATTCTCCTCCAGGCAGCGACTGAATTCGACCAAGCTATGTAGCTAGTCTCGGAAAACCTGCCACCATCGGGACTCGAACCCTAGAACCTCCCGCTTAAAGACAAATTTGAAAAAAATTGAGAAAATAAAGTACATATTATATTGTAAGTACATGGTTCTAGCCTATTTTTATAGATGGAATTCTTTATTTATTTACTGTTTGATATAATTTTAATGAAATTGTAAATAATTGGTTTTGTTTTTATATTAATTTTAAAAGAATGAAAAAACTTTTTTTAATAAATTTATTTTAGATAGTTATTACAAAGCAGTCAATTAAAAAAACTTAATGTAAAAAGAAATTCTTTCTTCAAGTGTTCCAAGTTTCAGATAAAACAACCTGGAAGGCATTGTTCAGATGCCAACACCTGCCTTACAATTTCTTTGTACTTTTTCCTTAAAAAAGCACCAATGTCACACCAATACTTAATCCTCAAAAATCAACTGTCTAAGAGACTCCTCCAAAATCCAGAACAAATTTTGTCCGAACCATTCCTATACTCTGATGAAACAATCTGCTTCAGAATGACTAAGATTATTGAGACAACAGTCTCAAAAACAAAAGTAGATCAGAGAAACACTTCACTTGTCCATATTCTCTACTTTTGTATTGCTTAAGATGATTCAACAATCTAACACAGAAACAGCAGACGAATAGTTTCAAAAATTGTAAATCTTAAGACGACAGCCAATGCTGGTCCCTCTCAAAAGGAGGTAAGTGGACAATGAGAGTAAAAACACAACAGTCTTAATGACTTGAGGCAGTGGCAGGTTGCATCCCCATCCACGGCCTGTTCCAGAGAAGTGCTAACGCGGCCTGCACTCGGCCTACATCTCCAACTGGAACTGGTCCTGGTTTTCATCCTCTTCCACCAACACTGCAACAAGGAGAAAAGTTCATTTTAATACCACTCTTGTAGTTGCAAAATGTTCATTATTAAAGTTCGAATAAAATTAGAATGTAGTTGACTTTGGGGGAGGAGGGGGCGGCGTTGCCGCATACTGCGCGCTCTACCACGTCCTCTCAACACTAACGAGGCAAACAGAAGAAGGGAATATCGTAGGCTTCCGCGGCCAGAGTTATGATCTGGGCTGTCCGGGTGACGCCGCGTCGAAGGCTGGGGTGCCGACGTTTCGACCGGCGTCGACGTTTCGACCAGCCTTCGACGCGGCGTCACCCGGACAGCCCAGATCAGAAGAAGGGAATGTTGACAAACCCGTAACAAGTTTGCTAGTAACATTTGTTCCCTAATTTTAGGTGAGAACAATGTGCAAATGCCGAAGCTTCTGATTCTCTGTTCCCTAGGTTACGGTGCTGGCGCCATCACGTGACCACGAAATGTTCACTACATTCTAATTTTATTCGGATCTTAATTTGATTTGATTTATTTTTGACAAAAATAGTAATGTATGTGTTTATAATATGAATAATAGTATTGACTTATGGTGAAGTATAAACTGCGCAAGTTTCATTGAGCTCCACAATCCCTTCCCCACCCTTAACTACACAGTGTTGAATGATAGATATAAGTACGCAGTAAAGTTGGCAACATTGGAAAACTTGATATTTTCGTTTCTGAGTAACAGGAAATTTATTTTCAATTGCAAACTACAGATTTGGTATTATTGTATTGCAAACAATATAGTAACCCACACAAAATTGCTCTATTCCTACTGCGACTAGCAAAAGGAGAGCTCAACAAAACGTGCGCACAGTAGAGCTTTATTTCATTAGCTTATATTACTTTATTAGCAAACTTTCCATATTCTGTGACACACATTAGACTCAATTCAACACAACAATCAGCAGCTAACAAACCAAAGCTACAATCACTAAAAATATTTTTTTTTTATATTTGATACATACTAATTTTATATTTTTAATTTTTTTATTTCCTTGAGACAATGCAGACTATCTTAAAATTGATTTATACGCCTTTCGATTCTTATCTACTATTTAATCAAATCAGAAAGGTCGTGTTTGCGACGTAGTACATTGTTCATAATTTTCATTTTTCTTTCCAATAAATCTTGTATTCATTTTGTATTTCCGCATTTAAAAAAAAAATGAAATATGGTAAAAATAGATGAAATGATTTTAATTGAAAGGTCATGCTGCATCTAACCAAAGGTAAAAAATAACTGGTATTACAATTTTTCATTATTGTTCGTTTTCTCTACAAAAGATACATTCAGAAAAAATAATTTTCAGGTGCCCTAAAAAGTGCGAACATCAAAACAGCCACTGCAATCGCCCCTGAGACTTTCATCTAGACAGCGTAAGTTATAAGTGAAACATTTGGTTAAAATTCTTAAATAATCTTCAAAACATTTGAGCTCTCGAATATATTCATATCATAAATAATCATAAGAACAACCAATTATTCATTAGTGTTCAGGGAGATTCTCATTACGAGTGTATATTTGGTTTTTTTTAACGTGGCATCTGTGAGTAGTATCTCCAAGGTGGAATTTGGCACGACTTTTTGTGTCATTCTCAGTCCTGCCGCTAGAGTCGCTTGATCTGCAGCACTGCTTGATACGGTCGCGATCATGCGACATCTTGCGGCAGGACCAAGACGCAAAAAGTCGTGCCGAATTCTATCATGGTGATACTACCCACAGCTGCAACATTAAAAAAAAAAGTAAAATAAGTAGGTACAAAGAAGTTCGATTTGAAAACTTCCTTCCTCTTACCCACGAACGAATAAGTTGTAGACAATTAAATGGATCTTAAACTTCCCAACTTAAAAGTCTAAACGATGACTCAGCGTTTCAATAGAAAAAAAAAAAAAAAAAAAAAGAACCACATGTGAATGAGGCGTTCTGTGCCCACCACATGCCGCATCCACGACGGTCGCAGAACAAGGGGCGCCCTCACGCGGCGAGGATTGGCCTCGGCAACAGCGTCGCTCCGTTTGTTATTCTCCGCTATGCAACGCAATCTCTGTGTGGTCATCGGGTTTTCGTAACATCCGGCCGCGCCGGGGCGAGTCTCGTCCACCGCGGCGAGCGGGCGACGCGGCAAGCGGCTATTTCTGGCCGCGTCTCCCGCTGGCTGTCCAGCGCGCCTCGTCCGACGCGTTTATGACAGGCGCGAGGCGCAGCTCCCGTTGGGGCTCGAGCGAACATTTATTTCCCAGTGCCTATGGACAGGACCCTCGAATAGTTTTTATGCACCAAGGGAGTTATGAGGGTTCTACTAATCGAGCGAGGGAGCGAGCGGCGACAAAAAGACCCAGATCATTAAAACCAGTTAACATTCATTTGATAAATATTATTTTATTTTTATGCACCAAGGGAGTTATAAGGGTTCTAATGAACGAGCAACGACAAAAAGATCGAGTCATTAAAACCAGTTAACATCCATTTTACAAATATTATTTTATTTTTACCTAATTTTAATGATTCATTTTTTTATTTACTAATTAACTACTTGTTAACTTGACTCGTTTGTCTTTTCGTATTTCCCCCACAATTTCCTTTATTTATTTATTTATTTATTTTACGTCAAAAAACAGTTGAAACTGCGTATGACGTGCTATGGGGAGAAGTGAATTCTGTGCACATTTTCAAAATCCTGTGATCCCTACACTGAGTCATATACTACATAAATTTCGAAAATTAAAAAAAAGCTCTCATGTAATGAAATCTATATTCAAGGATAAAGAAGTAATAAATTTTGGGTTCTCATCCATGATGTCCTTCGCCAAGGAATACTTCCTGCCGCAACAACATGGAGACGATAATTTGAATAACTATATTTCCCAATGAATTCTAGAAGACGTACACAGATAATGAAGTTACATTTATGTCCAGAAGCAAAACAAGGGGCCATCTCAGCATTTGTTCAGTGGATCAGGGAAAGTGGACGAAAAACCTGATCGAGATGGTGGTCATTGACCATTGCTGCAGTACAATACTATAGGCTGAAGCTACTTTCCATAAGTGATCATGTAGCATCACTTAACTGTTTTCGTTTTCCTCATAACCACGGTACTCTCTCGTAAGTCCCAGGTAACGGTGCAGGTCTCGTGTTCGTGATTTTTCGAAAACTGAAAATTTCAAGTTTTTTCAATGTCTTCCTACAACTACAATATTGAAGATACAGATTTTTTTCTTAATAAAAACTGTTCTTCGAAGACAAATCATAAAATAACGTCATGTACAATTTTTCGTAAATATTAATAGTTCTCGCAAAATTCGTTAAATGAAGGAAATTTTCAAACAATAATTTTTTGAAAAAGAGCTTCAAATTTTCTCCTTGCATGTATGAAAGAACGGTAAAAGAATTTGTGCAAGTCCCATTTCCGGCAAACTCTCTATATTTTTGAAAATTGCAAAAACGTGAACAATACGTAATACAATATTGTTGACAGATGTTTATCTTAAATGAAATCTGTTCTAAAATTAGTGGTGTTACAACAGCATATAGAATCTTGCGTTATTTGCAATGACTCCGCAATTATATATACATGTTCCCAACCAGCAAACATTTTTTACCGCGAATAGTTTGACAACTTTTGACACGGCGGAGAGTCTCTACTGTTTCAAAGGTAGCAGCGCTATTGTCACTCCACGTGAAAGACGTTGGAATACAATTAAACTAGACTTACTGAGAGCGCTGTTGTCGCAAATTAACTTGAACGCCGCCATTGTAGTGGATACGTGTATACCTCATGGACGTCGTTGCGACTGTGATAGGAGCAAGTTAGTGTTTTGATATAGTATGATCTTTTCGGTGCGTGTATAATTTATCTGTACGAAATTATACGTGATATAATATGGTGTTGTCCAGCATATAGACAGTACACAACCAAATTCGTTGTTCCAACTTTAAATTCAATGTAAAAGTTCGCACAGTTTCAGTCTTCAAAACGAAATATTACAAGGGAACATCTGGGTTGTTCTTTAATCAGTAATTAATTGTAAATATCGAAGACTATTCGTGTGAAAACTTGCATATCTATATTGTTAAAGAAAAATGGCAGCTGGCATAGATAACATGTATATAAATATTATCTACACACAGCTAATGTTTGGGTTTTTCATTTTATTTTTTTTTTCTGTTACAATCAACCGAAAAGGAAGATAATGATGAAAACGAGTGCAATCGCAGGATGTGATTTTAAACCCGCGCAAATCCACTACAATGGCGGTCGCTTTCAATTTAGCCTGTCCTGAACCGTCCGTCCTCTGAATTGCCGGGGGCTCTCTCTACATACTATCTCTATTTAGTGGCTGACGACGGACTGCTCTGCACACGTTTTGCGACGGTGCTGCTAACGCAGCCAGGTCAATTATTTTTCCGCTCGACTTCCAGGCAAGCGATAGCATTGGGCGGGGAGCGGGGATGGCGTCCGGCCAGCGAGCAGGTGTAAATAGGAAGCAAAGTGGGCCAAATGGCGAACACGTGCGTGCTTTCGCAGGGTCACGTTGGCGCCACTGCGGTCATCGAACCGCTCGCTCGCCACCTCCTTTTTTACCAATCTGTTTATTTTTTGGCGTCTCGTTATGTGGTCGTGCTTACACGGAGCGAGTTTTCCATCTCGAGCGTCTAGGAATAAACACCACATAGAAATGATGGGGAGAGCACGCGTTGATTACACGAGTTTTCAAATTTACATTTGATTTGATTTATTCGTCAAAAGTAGTAAAAACTGGAAATCATATGGGGGAGAAATATAATATGAGCACGTTTTCTTGAGCTCTAGAATCCTTTCCCCATCCTTTAACTGTACATAAATGAATTATGAAAAGTACCAACAAAGGCAGATTGCAACCGTTTGAAAACCAGAAAAAAGAACCAATTTACAGACACTTTTCACTACACATACCTTGAAGTGACAATTCACGATATATTGTTCTGACCATCTGTTGTATTTCTGTGTATGATTTTTTTGTCTTTTGCTGTATATGATTTATGTATTTCCCCCTAATTCATTACCAAGTGTACACATTTTCACTTTTCACTTTAACAATCTGCTAATTGTATCGTAACGTATTTTTCAACATATTTTACAGTATTAAAATTTACCATGATATTTCCTCCAAACATATGATTCCCATAATGACGATAAGGTCTCCATTTTCATTCTCTCAATTAATGACACCTATAATGTGTGTGTAGTCCTTCTGAGTACATCCAAACTCTGTCTGAATTCAATGTTTGGATTATTACATTTTTTATATTTATTTAGTCAAAAACAGTGAAAAACTGTATGTGATGTATGGGGGAGAAAATCATCAGTGCACGCTTTCTTGAGATAGATAGATTGATGTTCCCGGGCAGGTAAATTTCTGTGATCATTCATCCCGTTGGTGTAGTGAATCGTTTTGCGAGAATTGGCGATGTTCTTCCCCCGCTGGATAAGGTGATCCGGCGGCGACCTACCTACTCGTCGGCTTGCAGTGTTTCCCCAACCAGGTCTCTCCCACCAACGGGGCACCGCCCCTGCCGGAACAAGCTCTAAGCTCCCGCCGATCTCCCGACGTGTTGGATGGTGTAGTACATAAGTAAGGGGTGTGATAGGACAAGGAAGAAGAAAGAAAGATCACACGCGATCCGAGGTCAATTTGTTAGGATACTGCTCCAGCATACAATATTATTACAAATAACATCAAGGTTACTTCAATTAACATCCTTCAGATACACTTGATTTAAAAGGCACAATCTGAAATTTCTGAGCATATCCACTTAGTGCCACGTGGGCTTATACTATTTAAATGGTATGCGAATTAACGTTTGATCAGTTGGGCACGGTTATCCAATCAAGAGTTTCAATCTTAAGATTTTATTATTGATATTGAAGCTGCCTATTGGATAGCCGCGACCCAGCTGGTCAAATGTTGTTGCACTAACTGTCCTACTTCCGGCGGAAGATGTCCCGTTTTAAAGCAGCTCTCTCTGTGTACATCGTCACGCGAGTAGCTATCTCACTAACAAACTCATCCAGCAGCGAACACAGAACAACGCAGCTGTCAAATGACACTTGGAGCATCTGCGTTTCCGTGAACGGAAAAATGCAGTGATGTCGCTTGGCTAACCTCGACTGCCACACGTCGCGCACAACTCAATCGTTACCGACTTCTATTAAAGCTTGCCCGTGCGGAATTTAAAAGTTTATTTGCGTATCATTCAATAACTATGGGCTGGGCCAGATATCTTTTCCTTACCCTATAATTTATGCCTACAATATTAACGACGAATATCCCTCGAACTACCCACGAAAAGTGTATTGGGTGCAACTGTGATATTATTTACCTGTCGTATGATATTTCTATTTTCGAACCTTTCATTAACATAACCATTCTGTAAACGAACTACGAATGCTAGACGACAAAGTAATTGAATTAAAATACTTCTCTGAATTTGCACGCATAGAAGCTCCGAAGTTGGTGCTTAGCGTGTACGACATCTTGTTTAACGTAGTATATCACATATAAAGTACGAATTCGTATTAATATCTACAGTAACTAAAAATGAAAATTGCTTCATACAGGAACTGGAGAGATATGCGTCTCGCTTTTCCCCAACCAGGAATATCCCACCAGCGGGGTATCGCTCCACCCAGAACAAGCTCTAAGCTCCCGACCGGTCTCCCGGAATACGTGGTAGTGTACTGAATGTTAATGTGTGTGTGTGTGTGTGTGTGTGTGTGTAAGGGGAAAGGATAGGACAAGGAAAGATCGCAATCGGTTCGTGGCTCGTTTGTTAGATTACTACTCCAACATTCAAGTGGTATACATAGAAGAAACCACTGAAAACTACCGATCAGAGCAGCCGGCCGCTAGAATTCTCCTCCAGACAGCGGTGGAACTCGACCCAGCTGTCTCGCAAGTGCGGAAAATTCTGCCACCGTCGGGAGCTTGACCCTAGATCCTCCCGCCTGCAGGAACATCGATTGATTCCCTGAGCCACCTAGACCGTTGGTTGTTTTCGTGCCTCCGATGGCCGAGTCCCAGGGGGAGAGACGCGAGCGGCATGCAGCCCTGTGCCTGGCGGTGCTGCGCCCGACCAGATGCGTGTATAAAGTGTATATAGTGTAGTGCTAGTGTTGTGAAGTGCGGTATGAATGTGCGAGTGAATGAGTTTGTATATATAGATTAAGCATGAATGAGTGAGTGAATGAACATAAAATCAAAATACAAAAACATAAACTATTTAAAGAACTATTTACTATTCTCCTAACAAATTTCTGTAAATAAAACGAAGAGCCCAAAGAGGCACTGTTTAGTTTTAAGTAGATTAAGATTAGTTTTAGTTAGTTTGTTTAAGTTACCGCCCTATCCAGCTCCAAAAACCGAAAGGTTGGAGCGTAATCATGTATCCCAGAATTGGAATAAATTCCCGCCTCGCCAGGGCTACTGGCGAGGGGAAAATGAAAAAGGGAAAAAAAACAACAACAACTGGAGGACGTGACCGAACGCCCGGCCGCACGCCTGGTGGTTATGCAGCGTCAGCCAATGCCGGCGCTCCTCGTCACCACCAGGCCTCGCTCCCTGCTCTTCTTCCGGCGCCCCCCCCCCCTTGGCAGTCAAAACAAACGAGCCTCGTCGGATCAGCTGACGCGAAGGCAACCGGTGACAACGCCCCTGCCTGCAGGAAATTTCCACCGCTCCCCGACGCCAACGCCTAGAACTGCCTGCGACGCGGATTCAGAGGCCACACTTAAATGAGCATTCCTTATAATAATAATAATAATAATAATAATAATAATAATAATAATAATAATAATAATTATTATTATTATTATTATTATAAAATGTATAATAATAAATTAAAATAATAATAATTTTATTATTATTATTGTTATTATTGTTGTTGTTGTCTTTCTCGGTATTCACCGGATTTTTATTTGACTTTGTGTCGGGTTAATAACCAAGACAGGTCAATTAATGTTTCGTCACAATTTAGGAATTTTCGAACAATCCTGCATGTATTTAAGATGATTGATTTTTGCATAATTTTATAGGTATATTTTGGTATTTGAATAAGTTCCAGATTTTTATGGATGTTATTTGGTATAACTCCTGTGCACGAAATGACCAGAGAAACAAAATGAACTTTTTGGAGATGCCATAGTGCCTTGACTTCAGCTGCTAGTTCTGTATACTTTGTTATTTTTTCTGCACGTGCTGTTTGAAGATTAGCTGTTTGTAAACAGTTATGTCAATCAGGAAGCCAATCTTTTGCCGTTTGTCTACAAAAATTGTGTCTGGTCTGTTATGGTGAATAGTTTTATCTGTAATAATTTCTCTGTCATAGTACAACTTAAAGTTTGAATTTTCAAGTACAGTATCGGGAACATATTTGTAATTATTATTATTATTATTATTATTATTATTATTATTATTATTATTATTATTATTATTATTATTATGCTTACACGCATATCTAGGGCAAAAGCCTTCCCCTGTCGGGTTGGGTACCTCACAAAAAATACCAAAACTTACCAAATGAAATATTCTTTAAATGGACATCTTACTCATAAACTCATTCTCTAATGAATGGCCCAATGAGTAACCGCTCATTCCTACGGATATAGAGGACTTACCCGAAGAAGGGACCCTTTGACAGGTCTGGAAACAAATGAACCACATGCAGGGCGACGGCATTGCAAGAGAGAGTGATAGAGTCATTTACACATGAGCTAACTGTACACGAACGTAGTGACAAAATTAATGCATTGACGTAACTTCCAGTAATACTGCCAGCAATGACCAAGCAGTAGCTATCAAAACATCCCACCTTATAGTTATCTATATACCAGAGGTAGCTTTATGCTTTCTTCATTCGTGAGATGTTACTTAAAAATATATTAAAAATTAGAAAAACGTTAGATCAGTTTTATTGATATTTGTAGTTTTTATTCACAAATTGTTTTTCTGGACTTCTCATAACCTTGCATTTAGTTTCATCTCCGCGATGTGTAATTACACGTATAAGTGACAAAGTACCTAAGTTTGTGATCAAGGTTTTTAGATACTGTTGATTAAAATACCCACCTAAAAATTCATTAAACAATATTTTTATCCTAGCAGTTAGAATTGGGTAGTCATTTGTAAATTTTGGTGCTTCCATCTTGAGCTCATTGTAGTTCCGGATTGGAGTTTACTTTGTCGAATATGTTGACAATATGAGGTTTACAGAATGACATCCTATTCCAAGAATTTCTTGCATGTCTACTCGACATTAAGCACTTCAATTCGAAGATTAAAGAACTCTCGCCTATTGAACAGTCGAAGTTCAATTTAAAAATAAAAAGTTATCTCTTCATTTCATTATAAATGGTTCCTGATTGCTACACCAACTATCATCAACTGTTCCATTTAACAATACGAAACTACAATATATGATTCTAGACTAATATCATGTTAACTATTTAAATCTTTTAATATTTTGAGGAAATAAACCACATTATGAGCCACAAACACCAATTAAAATGTTGCCATTGATGTGTTCTAATAGGAGATTATAATAAAACATTTTCGACGTACTCAAGAAATTCTTAAGCCTTATTGACACAAATTAAACAGTAAAACTATGATCCTGAATAATTGTTGTAAATACACAAGAAACAAAGATGAGACCTAAGTCATTAAATATGACGAATTCATCGACACAATTTTTATTTTTTATTTCAAGACGCATCGTTCTTGCTTCTGATGACCATTTTTAAAGATATTGACAACGCTACATAAAATAAATGTCTTCAATTCCCAGTCGACTATTTCGGAGATAAACAATACATGTCAGCTGTATTATAACATAGCAACAATAGAATGGTTATTATGGATGTTTAATGTGTATTATATATGTAATAATATAACGTTTACATGTATTTGATCAATATTTCACTCTTTGAAAGCAACATGTCTTCCCAGAGAGATTCGATGATAATGGGCTAAAAATTTTATTAAGGACGTTACTTAGCACTAACAATAGGAATGACACCCATGAATATTACTTGAGTTCTTGCTCGGGTTGTCACGTTTCAGCAATTATTTCGCTGGCCACTCTATTAATGAGAGATTTGAATTTTGGAAATAAATTAACGCATTTTGTATGAAAAGTATAGATGCCATGTTCATTAACATTTGTATTTTATAATACTCATAACAAAATATATAAATTAAATACAAGCAATTTTTACCGCCACAAAAAATTTCGCTGAGAGCCAATCAAAACAGGGTGGGGACAAGAGTTATTGCAAATCTTTCGACATCGGAGCCCCAGACAAAAACGCGCCGTTAGACGAAATTCGCAGAAAGAAACATCAACAAGCGAACATGCCCTATCGCACGTATGCACGCCAAGCGTATGGTATTATCGAGTTCGGTTTGTTTTCGTCCCTTATCATCCACTTACCACAGCTCTCGGCGCAATTTAACGGTTCGAGATAAGATACCGCGAAATCTTAAACGGTCTCTCGAGTTTTAGGACCATGATATAATGACTAGCTTACACATGAATAGCTTAAGTGGGAGTTTAAAGTCAAATATACGATATGGAAAATTCACGTCAAAATGCATAAACAAACTAAATTAATGAAAAATTAGTGTTCATAAACGTCTCTAAAATAGGTATCTCTTTTTGCTATTATTTTCCGATAACACCACAATATTTTTGAATACGTAGTGTTTCGTCAATAAATCTTTTTCCGGGTACTTACGAAGTTTGTTCATGCAAAGAAATTGAACACCATACCTGTAGGTTTCAGCCCTGTCATATACTACACGAGAGATACAGGTAGAGTGGCCATTTGAAGTCGTTCATACAGCATATGATTCATTTTATGGAAGAAGAATTTGCGAAGAACAAAAATATATTGAAGGGTTGGGGAAGAAAAGATGAAGAACCACTTTGAAGACGAAAAATCTGCATGTTAAGATTCAACACCGATTCTTGGGCTCAGAGTAGTCTCTATTGAATTCACTGAATGAGCAATGTTAATGAGTTTATGTTCTGGTCATACTTTTGGAAAACATTTTACAGCTTTCTTTTTCTATCAAACGCTATGTAGTGTTTTGTAAATAAACTCCCATCTTCCTGTTTTGCGAACTGACTTCATCAGTTTTTCCCCCTGTATCAAAGCCGTTTGCTTAAATACGTCCTAAACCAAATTATTTTTAATGCCTCTTCGTTGCCAGAGAGTATTTCAAATTGTCAACAAGGTAGCATCAGTACTAAAAAATTCAATGTCTTGACCCTCTTATTTTTCCCCCATCCTTCTTGCAGGTGTTCCGAAGTCGCATCCTGTGTGTGATGTTCTTTCGTGTGGTTGCCTTCGGTTCCCTTCCCTTTAAGTAGTCTCGCCAGCTGCGTGACGAACATCCTTTCCATTATCAGCTGTTGCTCGAAGCTCAAGGTGCCCCCTCCACAGCTGTCGCTTGTTTTACCGCGAAATTAAGCAGCGCGTCTTGTTTTCTGAAGAGGGGGCGGACCCCAATAACGGTTCTTTTCGCAAAAATTAAGCAACGACTTCTACATTATGCAAAACGTATTACTAACTTCATTAATTTCATTCCATTATCGTTCATTGCTAGTTTTTCTTGTACAATGGCAGAATTTTAATAAGGGAAAATTAAATACAAAAAGAGTTGTGTTGAATATCAGAAATGATACACTTTTTATTAGTAGGCTAATGAGACTAAAAGTGAATATGCAAGTTAATGAATATCTACGGAGCCGTAATATTTTCAATTAATCTTGATGTCCATGTCAAGTTGAAGGACAATATTCAAATTTATTCAGTAGTTTATCGGAAGATACATTTTGATGAAACAGTTTTATGAACATTTTAATTTTTATATCAGATTTAAATGCGGAAACGCAAGGGAAATAAACATACAAACTCGTTATAGTATGGCAGAAAAGCACTTTAACGAAGACAATTCAATTAGGAGTTCTGATAGCGCGAAACACGCATTAGGTTCAGACGAACATTAAGACATGGAACGTGATAGGACATGTGAATTCAATATGACCCTTTTTTTAAAAATTTCGACCAGATGGTCCTACAGAGTTGTAATACATATACTAATTTTGGAAAATTTCCTAAGTTGATTGTCTTATTGCGATGTTAAACCAAACCGAGATTTGAATCAGGGGGATCTGAAAATATCTTTGGGAAAACGAGATTTTATTCTGTTCGGAGTATTGGATTGTTGGCCAAGGTGGAAAAAGGAAGTGCTTGGGCAAGATGGAAGAAGTGAATAAAATTTAGAGGATAAGCTTATTAAATAGTCAGAGATGTAAGGCATTTGAAGTTCACGATGAATTTGACTGTTAGAAATAAACCAGGGTGCGTTAAGAAGTCTGCGAAGGCATTTATTTTGAAAAACTTGAATTTTGTTAGTATTGCTACGAGCAGTGTTTAGCCAGGCAGGGCATGCATATGTTAATGTGGGTCTTATAATACTTTTATTAAGTATTATAAGACCCACATTAACATATGAGATAAAACCCATATTATAAACAATTTTCAGTCTGTATTGTTCAAGCGTGACAAATTCTAGCTCATTACTGTACTCGAACCAGCAGCAGGTATTTCAGTGCCATAACAACTGACTGCTCCACTTGAGTGGGACCCAGGGACACTGTAACAACAACGCTGGCGGTTCAAACAATTGCATTTCCGGCAACAACCCCCTCCGCCTCTCGCTCCTTGGCAGGTGATTGGACGGAGTTCCTGCCCCCCCCCCGTGTCATGTGTGAAGGCACCTGCAGTAGCCAGCTGACACGCGGGGCGTGCCTCGTGCTAGGCAAGAGGAAACGCTGGGGCACCTCTACTTCCCTGTGGCCTTGGAGTGCCAGGCGGGGTACCTTTCATACCCAAACTCATTATTTTAACAGATAAGATAATACTTGCTTGGTATTGTTATCCTCTTTGGCGTAATAAATTGCAAGAGTCGAGCACATGGCACTCACGAATAATTGTGTATAATACAAAACGTACACAGAGAAACGAACTAAATAACTTATTAGTTTAGATAAATCTTGTTTGGTGTTCATATCCTTCCTTGGTGTAAACAATTGCAATAAAAATGAACACACGACACGAATAATCGTTTACAATGTGCAGGTGCCCCCTAATAAAAACAACAGTTTGAAAGGCATGTAGAGGGGTCTGCAATGATCACATTTCCTCCAAAAACACGTGGTAGTAAATCTTATATAACTAAATAACACAGTGAGATTTGCCGGTTATTGACTCATCATGTGTTTGTGTTATGAGTATACACGAAATGACACAACTGTATTGACATTGCCAAGCACCAGTGCCTTTCCTATCTTTGTATTTGTATTTCGTCATTATATGTCCCATAAACGGTAATTGGTCCGGCACCGTTAGAACCCGCAGTTCCCAATCGGTCACCCAACCAGGATCCCGCGATATCTCGAATTCGCTTAACCTTCGTGACTTCACGTAGTTAACGAATTCGGCTAGCGACGCCGGTTTCGCGGTCGTGTCCTTTCAGTCATCGCAGCATTCCCCTGGAAAACTGAGAGAAACCACGATAACCCCGGACAGGATGGTCAGCACGGGATGTGAACCCGAGCCTCCCGAATACGACGTTCGCGTGCTACGCGCAGAGCCAATCCTTTCGGTTATTTCCTATTAAACAGGGGCAAATATCCCAAGCCTAACTTTTTTATGCAGGTTATCTCAGAATAACTGTTACTTACTTCAAGAACATGTACTGTGGTCGAAAAAAACACTTCCTGCCAATGATAGAACATTTATATAAACAAATGATCGTGACCTTTGCCCCTGGTTGGTAGGCACCCCATCATGCAGTGTGATCGGCGGGTCTACGAAATCTGAAAGTGTCAGAACGAGACGTGCCGAACATCTGCTCTTAAGAAGTTGCCTAACAATCACTGCCACGTGTTTATTGGCCAAAAGTAATAATTTTCTACCCCTGCACATTCTAGAAGATTGTAACATTTGTTCAAAGTGGCTGTGGTAAACAAACTCTTGTGGGGACTGGATTGATTGATTAGTGATGGTGGCAGTGGTAAACGAATGCTTATGGGGAGTGGATTGATTGATTAGGGATTCCGGGCGCGTCAACCGCTAATCAACCAATCAACGGAGTATGTAAGAAACTCCGTGTGGTCTTCAATACCACAACAAATTCTCTTCATCAGGGAGACAAATCCCCGGGGTGGGCACCTTGACCACTTTGGACTCTAATCCTCACCCCGCCTACGCGTTAACACCGACAGGCTGATGTCCGGATACAGCCGGAACCCAGTTTACCGTCAGGCAACCTCCCCATAAAATGCATGGGTAGGGGTTTTCTTGCTAGCTCAGAGCTCCTAGATATCCAGCGCACATTCGAGAAGATTGTAACATTTGTTCAAAGTGGCAGCGGAAAACGAACGCTTGTGGGGAGTAGATTGATGGAGTTGTGATTCCAATCAATCAATGGAGTGGAGAGGGAGTGAGTGAGTGGCGTGGCTCACCTGTCTTGGTGGGGCTGGGGATGACGTCGATGTTCTCCTTGGCGGAGTCGTCGGCGCCGCGGATGAGCGCGCTGGGAATGTTCTTGGGCGGCGTGCGCGCCAGCGGCGAGTGGCGCAGCTGCAGGAGGAAGGCGCGCTCGTACACGATGCGCGTGCCTGCGACACACACACACACCCACGCGCTCAGCATCTTCCCAAAGGGACACATCTCCACCATACTCTCTGTCAGCTCTTCCGTCTGACCACGCACATTTTTTCTACGCTCCTTTCACCATCTAGCGGAGAAAGGAGGTATTATCGTGGGCGACGAAACGGGCGATTTGAATTTAGATCTGAGGTTTATTTTAGGCTTTAGGATCTTTTACATGCAGCAAATCTACAACAAGGGACAGGAGGCTTTACTTCCAATCCGAAGGAGGGCGTACGAGGTATATTTTTACTCTTAGCAACAATTTTTACTCTTCCCTTTTTCAGGGAAGGAAAGTGTTCACATTCAGAATTGTATGTATTTTAAGATTATAGACAATCAGTTCAGAGTCCAGATCAAAACAGGATATCTAATATAGAAAAATAAATGTTTTGTTTGTATTTTATGCGCTGCCGAACCGTTTATCCGATAGTGATAAAACTTATCCAACTTATTGCTTGCACTTGCGCGAAGGTTATAGGCATAGTATAATGAGAACGTGAGTTTGTCTGTTGCACATAGACGCGCGTTGATGATGATTTTATGCATTTATGCAGACCCAACCGTCCCTGAACAGATGCCCTATGCAACCCGACGCTCCCTTAAGTATGAAGCGCGTCTTTACTGCATGTTCTGCCCCTGCGATTGTGATATCGACCGGAGTTATTACATAAACTTTATTTCGGACAAGTAAATCAAATTTCTCTAAGATACTGTCACGGTGAAAGCATGCTCAAACTTGAAGGAGAACGTTTTAACAATAGTGTACCTAACAATCATGTCCACACCAGGACATAGAACAAACATTGCAATAGAGAGAACATTGCCGGGTCCACTAGTCTATTTAATTTCATTCAAACAGAACTCGTAACACTGTAACAATGGTTGTAACGTTACAACTGTTTAACTGTTACAACATTGTTCAATGTGTGAAGTCAGTGCCTTGGATCACGGAAAGTCATACTTCACAAATAAAAGGTGTTGTTTCACTGTTAAAATGAGTTTTAATAAAAATATCCTGTTTTGATATGCAGTATGAACTGATTGTCTATAACCTTAAGATATCCAAAATTCAGAAAATTTCACAACCCCCAATCTTTAAAATATTTATAATCACATTCATTTTTATAATTCATGATAGGATTTCTGGCTCTCTGACTTTCTTCTCAACAAGTTTTTTCTTTGCTTCTCCAACCAGCAAATGATAATCCTCAGATAATCCTCCAAGTTGCTTCTAAATTGACACTAGGGAGAATTCCCCTAAAAAAGCAATGTTACTTACGTACAATTTCACTCATAACAATAAATAATTAAATTGTACAGAAAAAGGTGAAATAGTATCCTGGGGAATTCGACCTCATAACTGGTTCTCCAATTTTGACAGGACATTTCCAGGACAGCATATTTACTGGAAAAGGTATCAGTTTACTGAAAATCATAATTCTATTACATTGGGGCCCCACAATTGTAGCAACTTGGCAATTTTGAGTAATTATCATAAAAACTCGGATTCTTCTCGCTTATATTAATTAGAGGAAAAAATAAATTAAATCACAACGCAGTATACACATCTAATTACAGTAATAAATACAATATTAACGATAAAATTCTACACATACCTCTCTTACAATTCGATTACTTAGTATCCAAAATATGCACCATAACTATACTTTCTCTTTACCACTTAGTAAGTTGTATACGAAAAAAAAAAATTGTTCGTAAGAAAACGCTCATTAGATCGGCTAAAAATCAAGCAAAAAAAATTTGAAAATAGTTTAAAATTAAAATTAATTTTTAACAGCTGACTTTCCTTTGAGAATTATCCACATGTTACTCCAAGTGTTTTTTTTTATTATCAGAGAATTACCCGATAACATAAGTGATATCGCCTGTACGACGCAAACCGCTTTGCACGCGCGCATATTGGTTTGCATAACCTGCAGGCGCAATGTCAAGTGGGTCAAACTAATATGTGGTTACTAAACTGCTTCGATACGCGCGTTCAGAAATATATTTCTGAACATGTTTAATTTTAAAAGTACAAATGTTGATCGACGTAGAATAAGCAAGCGCAGTTGGCCAAAATATTAAGCTTTAGTTCTTGATTCATTAAAGAGATATGACAATTAAACTCTGCCAAGAGAATATACAATAGACGATGAAATATTTGGAGAAGTTGTGTATAAAAGATGTTCAACAGCAACGACAATTTATGAAATTATACAAAGGTAGTCCGTAAAAACATCGAGATACAAAATTGACCTTACTATCTGAATAAACTCTGTTTTATACATAGCGTACATTCTGGTTAGAGGTGAGAGACAAAATTAACATTATTATCTGAATAAACGCTGTGATTTATACACGGTATGCATTCTGGTTAGATGCCTTGAAGCTGTTCTATAGACCTACGGAACACCTTGGTTTACCAACCCTGACTACTTTAACAAATTTTCCCCTACCACAAAATGTTAAAAGTTGACTCCCAGGATCGTTCATGACTGTCAACCAGAAAAGGGATAAAGAAGCTTGGGAAGAGGGAATGCGAATGCAATTAATGTTAATGCAAATTGAGTTTGTTAATTGCATTCCACAATTCTTTAGAATTCGATAGCAAATGCTCTCTCTATATTTGTACATACGAGAGAAAGAAAAAAAGGAGACATGGAAATAGTGCGATTGTCATTAGCATGTATTAAGAGATAATGAAACTCCTTTGAAAACCTGCTCGTCCACTATGTAAAGCGTGCATGTACATGTACATCGGCTTGCCCTTCCTGTACGAAAGACAATAGACAAGAAAGAAAGAAGTTAGAATAACCCCGTTGTAAACGTTGTGTTTTAGTAGTCATACAATCTAACACTTTGATTTCATTAAATCACGCACGGGTAATATTTCTTACATTAAAGAGACTACAATTAAATAAGAATACGGAAAAGGTAACTTGGAACATTCTAGCGATCTATATTGTGTTCTCATTCACACACAAGGAACACGCAGAAGAAGAATAGCCCAACAATTATAACACGAACATTTGCCACAAAGGAAAAGATGAAATATCAGAAATCAGAAATTCTGTAATGGCAGCAGAGATTTTGTGGTACTCCATGATACCCTAAAATTTTAAATTTGATATCAGAAACGTTTTTAGAAAAACACGCGTATGAAACAATGAGTGAATTTCTGTGAACGAGAAACAATCTTTTATTATAAAGAGTAAACGAAACCATAACAATGAAGGTTGGTGTATCGTAAAAATAAATCAAATTCCTCTTTTTCTTCATTACAGAAGAGTAGCACTATTAGAATTGTCAATGAAGTCGAGAGAAACTTGAGAGAAAAGTGAAACAGGAGAAACAAAAGAATGCAGCATGAGCATGAACGAAGCAGACGTTCCATACAGAACAGGTTCTTATTCGCTCCACGCTCCAACACACACGATCTCAACCAACGGAGAGACTGGGGGCGAGAGAGGGAACTCGCTCGGAACCAGTTTCACTGCGCAGGAAACGTGTAGGAGTTAGAAAACGCCTGTGAAATGAACCAAGCGTTATGTCGAATGCGCTTCTTATGTAACATACACAACCATCTGGTCCTTAATCAACGTACGAACAAATCGGAGATATGAACATTAAAGTGATGGTTAATGGTGTGAAGTATTTCAGTGCTAAATCGGACGTTAACTAACATTACGTGAAAATAGAATTAAAATAATGAACTACCTAGTTTAAGGAGTAACGTAAACAGTGCAAAATCCCGGTAACGCCATCTTTAACTAACAGACGCTCCTTTCTGTAGTTACATTCCTTTTTATACACAATCGCGTTAATCGAGGCAAATAATCAGTACGTTGAACTGCTTATTTATACCACTGCAAAGGGATTAACTTCACAACTCAGCCCCAACAGAACAGGTTCAGACACATCGGAATTTCAATGTATTATTAGTTCTTTTGTAATCAACATCCTACAGAAATAAGAGAAAAACAACCGCACAACACAAACAAAACAAAGGGAATTGCTTCTCGAAATCACATCAACAATTGACGAGATTCTCTCTCTCGGGATTTCCACTCGTAGTAACCAGTTTGGCAATGAACAATCGACGGCAACGAGATGAAACGGAGCACATACCGGCAACAGGCAAGGGAAGCATACCTTTCTAACAACGCAGCATCAATCGGACAGCTTCACTCCCTTCGGAATTACACTGCAAAAATCGCCTTTTAGTACGTAAAAATCGACGGAAACAATCATAATATCGATAAGAACATATTATTTAAAATAACAAAAAAATAAAGCCAACGAATTAACTTCCTTGCAACACAGTCTCAATCAAACAAATTCACACCTTCGAAAATTCCAATATATTAATCGCCCTCTAGTCATGAACAATCGACGGAAATGAAACACAACCCACATAATAGAAATACCAACTACAGCTTTGTTTCCGGCCAATACAGCCTCCTGCGTTCAGGTGCATCCTGGGGGCACTCCGGCGCATTCCAACCGGTCGTTTCCATCCTGGCAACACAGAGCACTCGCCCCCAGACACTCGAGGCGGTGGAGAAGGGGGCAGGAGACAACACCCGCGTAATAGAAATAATGTGGAGTTTAGCTTCCCGGTCACACATTCACTTCCTTGAAACTCCAATCGATAATCGACGGTGATGATAATAAACAAATGCAGAACACAGATAATACAATGAATAACGCTTTGAACAAAGTTAAAAGTGTCTAGAGGGCATTGCATCGTGCACTGGAAAGCTGCACTCGCTCTGGAAGTTCAGGGCAGGAGTCCCTTTTGGAAAAGAAAGATGTACGGGAACGAATGAAAACCATGAGCTGTTTTTTATCTTCCGGTCAACACAGGCACCACGAATTAACTTCACTCCCATCGCAACTTCCATTCTTAGTTGCCCTTATGAACTATGAACGGAAGAGAATGAAAACAATGGGAAGGGATTATCTCTCAGGTAACACAGGTTTAACTCCTTTTTGCTAATTAACAATCGATGGAAGTAAATGAAACAAATGAAGAGATTATCGTCGCCACCATCAATCAAATTTATTCCCTTCGCCACTCCCTTTCGTAAGTCGTCCTTTGGAAATGAGCCATGACCGGAAATGAAGCTTCCGTGAGGGGTATCTTGCAGACAACACAGCCTCCACCGTACAGATTTCCTCGCTTAGGATCTTCAAATGCATCGCCCTTTGGTAAACAAAAATGGAAGGGAATGAACAAAACCACCTTGAATGGATTATCTTGCAGACAACAACACAGACTTAAACATACAGGTTCGGAACCCCCAACGCATCGAAAAAAAAAAAAACCCAACAGGTTCACTTCTTAGGTAACCAGCAGGCGATGGAAATGAAAAAAAAAAACAAAACAAAAAAAAACAAGCGTGACGTATGACTGCCGGGGAACCGATCCCTGGGGAACTTCACCTCTTTCACTTCTTTGGGAATAAGCATTCGATGAAAATGAACGAAACGAGCGTGATGTATGACCGACCGGGAACTGATCCCTGGGGCACTCCACCTCTTTCACTTCTTGTAAATAAGCATTCGATGAAAATGAACGAAACGAGCGTGATGTATGACCGACCGGGAACTGATCCCTGGGGCACTCCGCCTCCTTCACTTGTTTGGGAACAAACAATCGATGCAAATGGAGTGAAGGAGCGTGACGGGAGCTGGTCCCTGCGTCCCTGCGACTCACCTCCGGGCGTCGTGGAGTAGAGGGTGCCGCCGGGCGTGGACGCGTAGTCGGAGGGCAGCTGCGCCGGGTCGCTCAGCAGCACCTTGCGCGACGGGATACTCTGGCTCTGCGTGGCCTGGCGGGCGACGGGCGACGCCGACATCTTCGCGGGCGGAGGAGAGAGAGACGGAGAGAGTCGAGAGAGAGAGAGGCGGCGGAGCCAGCTGTGGTCCGGTGGCGACTAGAGCGCGTCCCGCGGCGGAGGGCGGAGGCGGCGGAGGTGGCGGGCGACGGCTGGCTGGTGGCGGACTGCGCGCAGCCGGCCGCGCGCCGCGCTCAAAATACCTCCGCCACCGCGCTAGTCAAGCGAGCGACGGCGCCGCGCCGAGGCGCGCGCGCGCCGCCCGGACGCCCCCACCGCCAGACGCGCAGGGGAGGGGGCGTGCGCGCGGCAAGGACGCGCCGACTGCGGCCGGCGGAGCGGAGAGAACGGCGCAGAACAACAAGCCGTTGGTTGGTCCACGTGTGTTTCTCTTTCTTCCTTTCTCTTCCTTTCCTCTGCTCTTGCGTTCTGATCATTTTCTATATCCCCTTCTGTTTCTTTTATTTCTCTTCATTAACATATTTCTCTTCCTACATTTGTTCTTCTCTTTTTTCTTATTTTCCTTCTTCTTCTTCTTCTTCTTCTTCTTCTTCACCTGCTCCAATATGTTTGTCAGTTCCAATATTTTTCTATTCCTACATTTGTTCTTCTCTTTTTTATTTTCCTTTTTTCTTCTTCTTCTTCTTCTTCTTTTCTTCTTCTTCTTCTTCCTCCTCCAATATTTTTGTCGGTCCGTCTCCTCTTTTTAATCTACACTTCCTTTCCTCTCTTTTCTTCACCTCCTTTTCTTTTCTTCCTTTTTCTCACCCCTAATTTCCTTCTTTTTCTCTTCCTTCTTCGACTTCTCTTGTTCCTCATTTTTACTTCTCTCTCCATCTTCTCGTCTTTCTCGTTTCCTTCTCAATCCTTTCCCCCGGGGGAGCGGGAAGGGGGGAAACAGGCGGGGGGCGGAGGAAAAGGCAGAACACGCACGAGTGTGGAGGAAACCTTCTGCCGCAATATTTGCGTTGCCATACCTGTTCGCTTCTCTCCTCTTCTTCGTTCTTTACCTTTTCCTTAACCTCTTTAATTTTTACTTTCTCGCTTACTACGTGTATTGATATTGAAGAGAAAGATTTGTAATGTGTGCAGCAGAAAGCGGCGATTTTTCGTCAAAAAACTAATTGTTGTGGGGCTCTGATATCGAAAAAACGGATAAATATTTTTCCTATGTGTAGTAAATTACTTTCTCTAACACTTCTTGAAGTCAAAATTCACTTCCATGGGTTCTTGACACCGAAAAATTGGTTTACGGCAAAATGTATGTCTGTTTTCCAAAATTGATTTTCTCCGATTGTTTTGACCGAACTCGAGACTCTGCGTATTTGAAAGAGACATTTTGATTTTGGGGTACTTTACATGAAGCAACGTTTTCAAAATGTTCTCAAAAGTGGATTCAAATTTTTTACTCTGCTAATTTTCAAAAATAGCATTTTTTACAAATAATGGAAGAACGTATGTTGCTGATGTAGAACCACTAGTTCTCTCCCTGTTCATTTTCGTTTCTTCCTCCGTTTTATGTATTTGTTGCTCCTCGTTTCTGTCTTGTTCCTCCTCCTGCTTCTCCTCAGGGAGGAAGGGAGGGGTTGAAGGAGCATGAGGCGAGGACGCGCGGTCGCAGAGAAGAGCCAAGACTTGCGGCTGCTTTTGCTTTGAAATGATTTAAACTGTTGTTTCCGCACACACACGACAGCCAGCTCACTGGCCAACCACTTTAAGCATTCGGTCTTTCTTTCTCGGTCTTTCTTTTCCTTTTACTCCTTCTCCTCCTCCTTCCCCTTTTCTTCTTCTCCTCTTCCATCTCTCCCCTTCCTAGCTTCATTTGTCTCCCCATCCCCTTCTTCTCCTCCATTCTCTTCTTCTTTTTTTCTTCCCTTATTTTCTATTTCACTTCTTCTCAGCCCGCTGGATATCCTCCTTCTCCTAAATAAATAACCTTATCGCCTTGGCGGGATAGCATCCACTTGCCAGAGGTTAATACAGATTGATCCTAGGAGAATGAGTGTTTGGCTACAAACCAAAATCACAAGTCTCATGAGATTCGAATCCCTGCTTCTGGCGTATTGCCATTAACCGTTAGAAATGTGCTTGGTTACGAAGCAAGACTCAATCGCTTTGGATACGGAGCAAGACTCAATCGCTTTGGATACGGAGCAAGACTCAATCGTTTTGGATACGGAGCAAGACTCAATCGTTTTGGATACGGAGCAAGACTCAATCACTTTGGATACGGAGCAAGACTCAATCGTTTTGGATACGGAGCAAGACTCAATCGTTTTGGATACGGAGCAAGACTGAATTCATTGGAATATGGTCGTTTTTCGTGTACTTTTCGCGTAAGGTCATGTACAATTTGAGTGCTTTTCGCCTAATTTTGCGAGAAAATACGAACGAGAAAGTACGTGCAATTTTAGCACCACGAGTTTTATACAGTTGTGGAAAAATTGTATAAGAAACAAATGTACGTTTTAGAGTTTTTGTTCTAATTTTTGCTTTTTACTACGCACAATTAATTTTACACCGTTAATTTAATTGTTACAACAAAAGTTTCTCTTTTGTATACTAGTGATTCCGGAAATGAGTCATGGTGTTCATTCATCTAAACAATCATGTTTAAGGGTTATAGAATGTCTATTGGGATGAATAGCATACTCCATTAAATGAGAATACTCCAAATTTCATAAAGTAAAAAGGATTCATTTTATTACATGATCGTAATAAATATTCATGACAGATTGTGGAGAAGAAGAAACACCTACAAACCATTAAAGTTCGAGTGATAAGAAATCTGCAGATCACGGTTTCTAAAAGTTTTTAAATGTGTTTTTTAAAAGGCTTTTAATTGTGCACAAAGAAAACAGATTACCAAAAAGGATTGGGAATGATACCTCTGGGACACATAAAGCAAAGGAACTAAATCACTAACTGAGATTTATGTAACGGGCGTGGCAACCAAGACGACTTAAAATCGAAAGAAAACTCTTGAGCAGTCGGCACAAAGTCTTGAAGCACACAGAAAGAAAATTGTTTTGTATATATTTTGAAGCCATTATTTATGGTCGTTTGATCTTTCAATATACAAATTGTTCGTGCTGACCTACGTTACTGCTCATTCAAAATGCCAATATATATTCACATTCAATATTTGAAAATGTACCTATATTACTAATTTTGACTATCAGTGTAAATTGACGGAAAATTAAGCAGCTTCTGGCGTAGTGAGAAGTGGCAATAATTTGAAGATACCCAGAAACTCGGGGAAAATTCTAAAACAATGCAACACTTTCGTTTTGACTCAAAAAGGCAAGTAATTGATGAGGTTTATCAGCAATTTCTGTTATCGGATTTTTTTATTTATTTACGTTTTTATTTCCTTGTTCGACATTATTATGTCTTTCAAGGGTTTGATGATACATAGTATACAATTTTGTTGTAATTACATTCGTCATGTATGAACCATGGTAGAAGACTAATATTTACAATAACACAATAACAGCTAAGGATACCCAGGAAGGGTCCTTCAGAAAAAATGCGTACCATTTGAATTAAAACATAAGTATTTAATTTATAAATGTTGGAACCTGCTTTACAGCTAATTAAGGAGGATGTAGTAGGTCTTTAGAATATCTTGATTTTATTCGTGGAAAAAGATTGGCTGATTTACCTAGAGTGTACAAAGGAGTGGCTAGGCAAGGCGAAAGAGAAGAGTAGAAATTAGAAGAAAGTTTTAAAATCCAAGTTTTCAGAGGTTCTACAGATAGTTCTTTTAAAATTTGATCATTTCTGATATACAATTGCAGCTTTTAAAACATTTCTTAAAAATTTATTTTGCAATACTTCCAGTTTTTGAAGGTTGCTTTTAGCGGCAACTCTCCAGATTGGGCAGGCGTAGGTCAGTGAAGGACCTATAATGCATTTAAATATTATTAATGCTGAGTCTTGTTATCGGATGTTACGACTATATTCTCATACTCAGGGCATCACTGATTACGTCATAGCTGACGTCAAGCGATAAGGAAGAAAGAAGTTTCTGTGTCTACGTGTGCAATTTCAGAACAGACGATTTTTGCTCTTCCGAGACTCCATTTTCCAGACACTTATCACCAGCATTTTTGCTGATGCAGGCCACTAGTACTTTGCCGTTCTTATGTTGTGGCATTCAACAAGTCAGTAATGATTCCTAGATCGACTTATCAAGAGAACAAACTGCTCTCAGAATCTCTTGGATGTCGCTCGACCGGATGTTCTGATAGTGGAATTAGACTGATACAAACAATGCGGTCAGTCGTACGGCAATCTATCTGCTACAAGATGTATAGGGGGAACTTTTGCTCGTAGAATATTAAAAAAAACGCACAGACATTAATTTATCGTTAATACAAAATCAAAGAATTATTTTTGCGTATTTATGTACTAATACTTTTTTGGTAAAAAATCTTTCGGTCTCCACAACGAGGAGAGCCTCTGGGCACGTGCTTGCTCGGCACAAGTCTGCAAGTGGCTGTCACTTGAGAGAGGACACGGCCCTTCATACTCCTCAGGGAGGGAAAGACGAAAGATAGTTAACACAATTGAGGGAACAAAAATAGGGCCAGAATAGTTATTTACGTATCTAATACAGAAAGTGAATCTTTGGCATCCACATGAAATGTTGACGGATAAGGCCAGGATAGAGAGACGCACTAAATGAGTTGCATACATTATTTTTTTTTAAAGTACGAATTCATGGAAAGCTACTAGTGAGTGTTGGTCGGATCATCCTCAATATGCGAGGCGGCAATCAAATTCATTCTAGTCGCTCGGATTTTGTTTAGTTTTCAATTATCAGTTGTTTTATGTGGCCATGACTTCTTTGCGGTATGTGTGCGGCGAAGTGCGTACATTCCAAACAACAATTAGGGAAGGTGAGTGGTAGTTCCTAAACGTGAGTGTTGAAAAATAAAAGTGTAAAAGACTGAATGTGATGTGCTGTGGAGTGAACTCACGGCATCTGACGGCCGTAAGATCAGGGTCTGTGGAGAGTTCAAGTTCCAATAGTAGCCTAATTTACAGGATGCAAGATTTCATCGTGAGATTCAATCTAGAACACGAGGACGAAAAACGAGTATCCAAAAGGCTAAAACTATTGCTGTGGTCTATAAAACTAAGATGGGACTGTGACTTCGTGAAGGAAGACGCAGCTCTTAGTGAAGTGAAATACAACGTGATTTACGATCTTACACCCCATTCTTTGGCACCGGTTCCGAAAACATGTTGGTATTTAAAATGCAACATGTAAGACCCTTCCCATGTTGTTCCTTCCTTGCGTTGCTGACGTTTACAAACAAAATTACAGAAGAAATTAAATAATACGAGTTAATCAGCATTCAATGTTCAAAACACTATCTATGCTTCAGAAAATTGTGAACCCCTAGGATCGGAAGGTTCTACGGTTCGAGTTCCGACCGTGGCAGGATAGTCGACTACATGTAGATCGAATTCAGTCGCTGACTGCAGGAAGAAGGGAATAGAGGATGAGGAGGCAAAATATAAAGAGAAGTTACACGAAGGGCATGAGAATTGTAAAGAAAAGAAAGAGAAGGAGAAGTAACTGGAAAAAGAAGAGGAAGAGGTGCAGAGAGCAGAGGAGAAGGAGATGGAAAAGAAAGAATGAACGAATGCCTTATTTTACGTGGCGAGACTCAGGCCATGAGGCGTGCTTTTCCGTCTGACTACACAAATTTCGTTACGCTCCTTTCACCTGCTAGGGGAGGGAAAAGGTATTACTTGGGCGACGAAACAGGCAATTTGAATTTAGCTCAGAGGCTTCATTTAGGCTTGATGATCTTTTACATGCAGTAAAACTATTAACATGAGACAGCCGGCTTTACTTCCCCACCGAAGGAAGGCGTACGAAGGATTTTTAAAATTAAAATAAAAATAAAAAGAGGGAGAAGAAGGATGAAGAGAATGAAGAGAAGAGGAGGATAAGAAAGAGAAGAAGGCATACGAGGGGAAGGAATCGGAATAGAAAGAAGAGGAGGGAAAATAAAAGAGGAGAATTCCGGGGTTCGATGCCGGGCCTGCGCATGGCCGGAGCGGAGGATTTTAAGTAACGCAGAACGCCCAAGGCCAGTCAGGCGCCAACCACCACCACAAGAGCACCGCCCCTCCAATCTCCAATCAGATATCACAACTCAGGAAGACGGTTTTCCTCGGAGCTCTTCACCATCACGTGAAACCGCTCAGAGACCGGAGCTCAGGAAGTTCACGCGCTGGCTATTGCAAGCACGTCCATTTCAATGGCGGCTATTACGTCAGGCCGGCTTCACTTGCGTCGATTCAATCGATGCGTTACGACTCTTACAAGAAGAAAATCACGGCCGTCAACAACAGTTCGCTAATCAATGAATTCTTTGCTCTTATCACCTATGCAAAGTTTTCTCGTCGGGAACAGGTCATTCTTTCGCGTATTCGATCAGGCCACACTAAATTCTCTCACAGTTACATACTAAATAAAAAGCTAATCCCACTGTGCGATTGTTTGCAACAAAATTCTGAATATTGATCACATCCTCATGGAATGTCCCAAATATAATTCCATTAGACCCAAATATTTTGACGCTAAACATTTAAACTCCATTTCAACAAACTACCCTTTCCAACTCAAGGTAATAAATTTAAAAAATTAGGCATTCTAGATTTAATTAGATGACATTAAACGATTAAATTCAATAGAAAAGTTTAAATGCCAAGTGAAATCATTTCTGCTGCATAACTGTTTCTATACAATTAGAGACTATACTGAGCATCACAAGAAAAGTAACATAAATTTTAACAATGATACATAATGCATTATTTACCATTTGAACTGTGTAACTGAGTATAAACAACCTGTAACAACTATTGTACTACAGCTTCCGGGTCAATGACCCCCATCTCGATCAGGTTTTTCGTCCAGTTTCCCTGATCCTTTGAGCAAATGCTGAGATGGCCCCTTGTTTGCTTCTGGACATAAATGTAACTTCATTTCCTGTGCACGTCTTCTAGAATTCAGTGGGAAATACAATTATTCAAATTATCGTTTCCATGTTGTCGCGGCAGGAAGTAATAAGAGCCAAAATTTATTCCTTATTTATCTTTGAAAATAGATTTTATTACATGGGAGTTTTTTTGATTGTTTTTTTCTCCCTTTCAAAATTCAAAATTTATTGCTTATTTATCTTTGAAAATAGATTTTGGGTTTTTTTTTTTTCTCCCTTTCAAATTTCAAAATTTATTGCTTATTTATTTTTGAAAATAGATTTTACTACATGGGAGTTTTTGTTTTTTTTTCTCCCTTTCAAAATTCAAAATTTAAGTAGTATATGACTTAGTGTAGGGATCACAGAATTTTGAAAATGTGCACACAATTCACTTTTCCCCATAGCACGTCATACGCAGTTTTTAACTGTTTTTTTGACGTAAAATAAATAAATAAATAAATAAATAAATAAATAAATAAATAAATAAATAAATAAATAAATAAATAAATAAATTTAACCTTTACATATTGTGATGTGTTTTCTGTACATATATCTATTCGAGTCCGTATTTATGTAATATCCCTGTGAAATAATATGTCTAAATACTGTTGTATTCATTAATTGTTGCTTTAACGTGTGTAATAATGTAAAAGTTTCCAAAAATGTATCCCTATATGTATAGCACTATTGATGTAAAAGTCCAATAAACATTGTAATAATTATGTAACTAACGAAGTCGCTAATTACCTCTGCTGTTGATGCGACTTAAAAAACGAAAAACAAAAACACTTCGCTATGAATATGGCATACCTGCTTCGAAGAAAGGAAAACATATCTTTTAACAATAATGTATAATGAATTAGTTAACATTGTAAATCAAAAAGTAATGTACTTCAGCTTCTGGGACAATGATCGCCATTTCCATCAGGTTTATTGCCCAGCTTCTCTGATGCAATGATTAAATGCTGAGATGACCCCTTGTTTTGCTCCTAGTCATAAATGTAGCTTCAAAAAGCGCATGTTTTGTTGAACTCTCTTTTGGCTAGTTGTGGTAGGAGTGAAGTCGGGGTTGAGGGTTGTTATTTTGGTTGATTGATGATTCCGCGCTCGTCAACTGCCAAGGTCATTAGTCCCGTACGTGTAGTGCATGTTTTCCTCGGGAGGTTGTGATGATCTTCACCCGCTGGACGGTGAGATCCGGCGCCGACCTACCGGTGGCTAGCGGTATTTCCATCAATGAGGTACGTCCCACCAGCAGGGCACCGCCCCAGCCAGGACCAGCTGTAAGCTCCCGACCGGTCTCCCGACATTGGTAGTGCATGTTAATGTAAAGGGAGAAGTTACAAGGAAAGGGAAGGAACGATCGCGCGCGGTCCGTGTCTCGTTTGTGACGGAACTGTTCGGCATTTGTCTGATAGTGGTCGATATTTTGTTACAAATACTATAAAATCAAATCTGTAATTCCTTTTTCTGATGGAAATAAGTATATTTTTTTACTCGGGAAGAAAACGTTATAGATTTCAAATGGTGGTAACCTCGCTTTAATTCATCTTTTGGTACTTTAATTCGTCTTTTAACTACGTATATTATAAGGACAGAGTAGGGATTCTGGAGCTCAAGAAATCGTGCGTAAGTTATATTTCTGCGCTATACATCATACAAGTTTTAATCTCTTTTCATGGAAATAAATTAAATGAAATCAGAGGATTGGTAATCTTAAAATAAATACTTCATTTATAAAATTTCGTAACATTAACATTATATAATTGAACAATAACTGACTAACGAGTAAACAAGAATAATAACTATGTTAAAATACTAAATGAGGCAAGACGCAAGGAGAGACTTTGCTTCTTACTACAATTAGTAATTAAAAACAGCAATTACATATACGCAATGGGTGACTGAACACGTTAGTTGGCATGACTCTCGTATCTTCAACCGAATGGAAATCTAATTCAACGAGGCGCCTAGAAAGTCAACAGGAAACCAACACTGTTTATCGCTTTCCCGAAGATACTGGAAGAGGAAGTAACAATTGTAAACCGTGAAACAGATGAGAATCTGCTGAATGTTTTGCTGTCTAAACCGTAGTACAAAACAACCTGGCAGTGGAAATACATTATCTGTAAAACTAGTATCTAGAAAAACCTGTATATATTAAACTTGTTTCTTCAATAACAATTATTTTATTTTATTAATAATTTATAATAATTCATAGGTAATTTAAGGAATTAAATTTATTGTAATAAAAAATATACATATTTATTTTTAAATATTTTTTTCCAGAAAATATACGAGAAATAGAAAATATGTAAAATAAATATTACTTATTGTGTTTAATATTGGTATAAGTATTTCAATTTTCCGAACACAAACCGGTTAAATGAATCAGAACGGCAGAATTCTACCGATACAGAAATTATTGTTCACAAGAAAGGGAGGAAAGCTAGACAATCCACGGCGAAGGTCCAGTGCTCATATAAGGTTAGTAGTTTAACATTCCTTTGAAAGAAAGATGCTTCCACTGACAAATTTTCCAAACTCGTATCTGGATTATTCAGAATATCGGCATACAAATGTAATTAAAATGTAACGAAATATGTAAGAAATATGTAGTAATAATAAAATATGTAATTATACAAACGCATTTAAAAATATGGAAAATAAAATTGGTTTTATTTCATTCAGAATGTCTTGCAAACTACAAAAGTATTGATTGCGTGTATCTTGTACCTGTATGTATTCACATGAAAACCCATGCTCTAATTATACGTTACATTGAATGATCTATTGAATTTACCAACAGGGCTTAGAAATCAACCTTCGAATTACGCAGGTCGTACAATTTCATGAGAAATGTAATTTAAGAACATCACATCAATACTTTCCCTTTTCCCAACGTCCTGATTAAGTGCCACCTTTGATGATCCAAAGCCTTTATGAATGAATGCCTTATTTTACGTGGCGAGACTCAGGCCATGAGGCCTGCTCTTCCGTCTGACCACGCAAATTTCGTTACGCTCCTTTCACCTACTAGGGGAGAAAGAAGGTATTACTTGGGCGACGAAACAGGCAATTTGAATTTGGCTCAGAGGCTTCATTTAGGCTTGGGGATCTTTTACGGGCAGTAAATCTACTAACAAGGGACATCCGGCTTTACTTCCCCTCCGAAGGAAAGCGTACGAAGGATTTTTTCGCCCTTAAATATCCACGGCTTCGATCCTGATTAATGAATGAGTGTTGAAGCAACCCGCGAACTTGGGTATAACAGCCCGATACGCTAACAGTTACACCATCGCCGCCGCTTTATTCCTACCTTCACCTGTCAGTCGAGTTCATTTGCCTGAAGGGTTAAGCAACTTTCATGTTATTAATCACTGGGGGACGGGATTGATGGCACCGTCTTTTTCATCTTTCTGTTATTTAGACTTTTAGAGTGACAAAAATGTCTGAAAAAAGTGTTTTTATTGCAATACTTTCGAAGTATATTTCGATTTTGCAATAGTATAAGGGCAACAGAAATATCATATCAAATGGTCAATATTATTAAATTAAAAATATAATTATTATAATGACTGCTGAAGCAATATAATTTTCAGAATATTTTTGAAATGCCTACATTTTTGGTAAATTTTTGCTTCTACTTTGCTTCGAAGTACTTTTTTTTTCAAAAGATAATATAATATCAATCGAACCAGCATAAAATATTTTATCATTCAATCCATAGCCTCATCAATATTATTAAGCTTCATTATTCTAAATTTCATCACATTTCTTTCAAGCGAAAACGTTCTGGATTTAATAATTTCCATCTCTCTATTCTTAAAAATAAAACTTTTAATGCCTCAATTTTTATGAAAGCATTGGGCAGACTTCGTCAGTCGGTGGTGTTAAAGTAGCAACATAGAATTTCCACTGAGCTCACTCCTCGGAAATACCTTTTATTTCGGTCCAGATATAATAGGACTCACGGTTTTTCGTCGAATTTATCTAATCTAAATTTAAAAAACTGTGTGTCAGCTGGTAAGATTTCGCTGTCAAATTCAGAGAATTTCATATATTTTATCACTGATGAGTATTTTGTGCCTTGGTGGTAATAATATTTTTATGAATGTTTGTATCACAAATGCATGTTATTTTATAATTAAAAAACACCATATCCATTCCCTTATGATGAGAAACGTCAGTGGCATCACTTCTTGAATCCACCCCTAATACAATTTATTTATTTGTTCATTATGATTTTATAATGAAGTGGGATGATGTGGGAAGTTATCACGACAAATGCTGAAAAGTCATAGGCGAACATTTTCACTTTTCAGTGACCCAACTTTCCTCTCCCGGCGAAAATCAGTGAGAAAATTATACATTGGACACCAGAACACGTGCCTGTTAAGTATCTAGACGTTATTTTATCCAGCTTCATCTGCATTTTGTGAATGAATCTTTTCACTTGAATCGCAAATGGAGAGAAGAAATAAATAGAGCTGATGTTAATCTAAATGAAACATTTATAAAAATAAATGTGTCGATCCTTGTTTTGCCTATCGAGTGTCCTCCGTTTTACATGAACATTGTTGGCAACCCTACTCACTACACTAACGAGACTATGTGACTCTCGATGTGATGTCGAGGCCATCAATGGCCTCGTCGCGGCATCACCCGGACAGCCGTCACCCGGACAGCCGACCCCCGGACAGCCGGCACCCGGACAGCCGGCACCCGGACAGCCGACACGCGAACAGGAACCCGGACAGCCGACACCCGGCGCCAACACCCGGACGCCGCACCCGGACAGCCGACCCCCGGACAGCGACACCCGGACAGCCGACACCCGGACAGCCGACCCCGGACAGCCGACACCCGGACAGCCGACACCCGGACAGCCGACACCCGGACAGCCGACACCCGGACAGCCGACACCCGGACAGCCGACACCCGGACAGCCGACACCCGGACAGCCGACACCCGGACAGCCGACACCCGGACACCTCGACAGCCTTCACATCAATCAATCCAGCGGTGGAAAGTTAGCGCGCAGGCTGCCACCACTGCGCTACCCATCTACGTATCTATCTCTATTCGCCTGACAGTAAAAAAGCGCCCGTAGAGGCATAAACTATAGCTTGGCCCGTTGATCCCCCGCAATCACAAGACCGCGTGACTCCAACCGTTGTGCTGCGATTAAAACGCTATTTTGCGCGCTCTCGACCTAAGTTCTTCAACCTGCAGGTTATCAGCCATCAGAGCGCCGACTCAGCACTTGGACAAACACATACACAACAACAGACGGAGACAACGGCTTCTCGAGTGCAAGAGGTGACTGGGTGATACCTTTCACCCTCAGCGGCTCGATAGTGGTGATGCCAAACTAGCTTACCGACCATTCGAAAAGTACATTGAGCCAATCACAACTCAGACTCGCAAACCCTTTTTCGTAACACTCCTCTTCTGTTGCCTTCAATTAACGACACCTAACATAGGAACGAAATGATACTCTCCGTGTCCGTCGCTTGTTAGGGATTTTTCGTAATACTGTCCCGTAAATATATCTGCACAACGCAACCCAACAGAGGAATAAAATGGTAATATTAATGGCCGACGGCCGTTAAGCAATTAACAGCCGCATGCTGTTAAGGAACCACGTGATCTTCAAACTATTTATTAAACCTCGAAAACAAATGGCAAACAACAAAAGAAACAAACATAGACAAGATAAATAGCACATAGAAAAGTAATGTTCAACATTTCAAGTAAAGTATTTTTATTTTTTAATTTATAATCTGTAATTTGGTAAATATGAATATTGAATGAACAATTATTATTATTATTATTATTATTATTATTATTATTATTGCTAATTTCTAGTCCTTCATAGTAAGATCGAAGGTGCCGACGTCGACGAACTTGAATCTCTTGATGTTGATGCAACCTCCTAGGTTTGGTTTGGTTTGCTTTCTTCGTGTTTCCGGGCGCGTCCACTGCTTTGGTCATTAGTCCCGTTAGTGTAGTGCATGTTTTTCTCGATAGATGGCGGTGATCTTCCCCCGCTGGATGGCGAGATCCGGCGCCGACCTACCGTTTGCTAGTGGGGTTTCCCCCTAACCAGGACTCTCCCACCAGCGGGGCACCGCCCCAGCCGGGACAAGCTTCAAGCTCCCAACCGGTCTCCCGGAATATGTGGTAGTGTAGTGCATGTTAGTGTAAATGTGTGTGTAAGGGGAGAGGATAGGGCAAGGAAGAGAAAGGAAAGATCGCGTGCGGTCCGTGGCCCGTTTGGTAGGGTACTGCTCCAGCATTCGCCTGGTGTTGATCCGAGAAACCACGGAAAACTACCGATCAGAGCAGCCGGCCGCTAGAATTCTCCTCCAGGCAGCGACTGAATTCGACCTAGCTGAAAAGCTAGTGTCGAAAATCCTGCCGCCGTTAGAACTCGAACCTAGGACCTCCCGGTCAGAGGCGCTGCAGTGACATCAGTTGATGCACTGAGCTACCGCTCCCGGTCTAATGTTTTAATAAATATTAAAACCTTTATTGTTGTGGTTTAATTATTTCTACATTCATATGATCTCATATTATTCACGAGTGAATGACATGAGATGACGTGAATTAAGAAATAATTAAACCACAACAATAAAAGTTTTAATATTTATTGAAGCATTAGTATTCAACGTCAACTAAGATGCGTCATCCCAAATTCGCTAACTTAGCAACCAAAGACTGCTGAGATAACTAGCATATCTTCCTGCGATTGCCTTGTAACGCTCTAATGTTATTCAAGTAACTAAGTTGCGTTATTCCGTATTCGTCAACATAACAATTATTATTTACAGAACTAATAAGATTAATAATAATAATAATAATAATAATAATAATAATAATAAAATGTCTTTATTACTGGCGAGACTCAGACTGTAAGGCCTGCTTTTCCGCCTAACCACTTAAATACTTACATTTACATAATTACAATTGAGGCGTTCGGGTAGAAATAGTGATAACTGACATTTAACGTTACTTACGAAATTGCAACGATCGTATTAGCAACGATCATATTAGTGGAAGTACACATAAATAATGAAACATAAAGTGTGAATGTATTTTCATTGTCAATTTTCTGGATTCTAAAGCTAACATGATATAAAGAGACCCCATGTTTCTTATTTACAAGAGAGGCGAGATAAGTCAATAATTTTACTTTCGCAAAGTGTCAGAAATTCTCGTATACGGAATGCCTCAACTAAGGTGTAGAACTAAGGTGTTTTCAAAATTGGGGTGGCACATATTTATTAAACTTATGTGACTCCTAGTGCTTCCTAATTTATTTTAATGCTATATCCACAAAATTAGAGTTTATTACAAAGCATTCCCCTCTTTGTAACAACTCTTAACATTGACAAACGCTCCCTTGTGATGGTGTACGTTGCAATCCTCCCCTCCCCACACTTTCAATGTTTGAATTGGATTACAACTAGAACAGTATTTGTTATTTATTATATTTTGTTAACAACAAGTATGAACAAGCAAATCATCTTGAAGCATGACTTCACTTCAAGAAATGAGATAAGACTCAACAATAAATACGTCGTTTTATTATCGAATTACTGAAATTTACCCCTAATTTCATGATCACAAAATAATGTTTGGCGTGAAATAATAGCGAGCAATGGCGGGTTACTTACTTCATTATCTTCGTAAAAATGAACAATTAAGGTAAAACTGGGCATTTTTTAGTAAAATATTGAATCACGATATTCAATTATTTATGTAGTAGGTATATATTTGCTGTCCTTCAGTGCGTTATAGCAAGTTTCGTACATATTCGCGAAATACCAAGCCTTGAAAGCAAATAAAAAATGTAGTCGATTCGTCAAAATGGTCTCTTAATTGGTAGAGGAGCTTTACTCTCGAAACAATGACGTAACCATAGCGTGTAGCTATGCCATAACAATTTAATATCATGCTCTTGTAAATAAATCAATTACTTTTTCAAGATTTTTCAATTGTTATAAGCGGGAACAAAACATACAGCAAAATCGCATATTTTTAATCCGTACAGAACAGTGCTACTATTTTCTTGCTGATAGTGAATTTGAAGATCTAAAATAATTTAGGGCCCATTTTTTGGATCTAGTCCCATAAAATCTCTCTAAATATCACGTCTTAAATACAATGCAGCTCTGTAGTATAATTATTTACATACATAAAATTGGTAGTCGTAGGAATGAAACGTGGAATTTTGAAATGAGAAGTTCATACATTTGGAATCGATCCCAATATGCGAGACAGTAGGTTGTTACATTCATGTGACCCCAGTGTTTCGATTTCATTGAGGTACACGATCAGTTATTTATTTCCGGTAGGGGTCCCGCAAAGAGATTCTTTGCCACACGAATATAGCAAAGTATAGATCAATCTGGATACAATGAACTTTCGATTACAGTTAATCAAGTCTCTTGTCTAGTTGCTCGTACAGTGCAAAGAAACATTAGATAATTCGCTAACAGTAAACTCTCCACTTGGGCTGTAATGGACGTTATAAATACGACTTCCAGGAAAGACATACTTCGCCTCAGAACGGCGAATCTCAATTACACGAAGAGTTGAGAATTTACAGGCGAAAGACCTCTCAGTTATTTTTGTAGCATTTGCAGCGAATATAAGGGACCGAGGGCACATGACATTGGGGACGAGATCCACAGTTCATCTGTGGCTGTTATGCCGAGTGTGAAGATTTAATCGCCGCGTACTGCGGAATGAAATCGTGAAATCCATTTTGGCTTGGACATCGTAAATGCTATGAAATGTTCTTGCAGAACAGAACAAACGTTGATGACAAAGAGGAAAGATATGAATAAAAGTGTTCCAAGAATGCGAGTCATTCAAAAATATCAAGATTGTACTAAAATATTTTTTGAGCATGTTGACATCGAAGAATTGAGAGTGGAAAAAGCATGAAATCTGGAGAAGGATCTTTAAAAATAACTAATTTAAAACTGGACACTGCGAAAAGAAATAAAAAAATTATTAGTTTTAGGGTAAATAAATATATAGAAATTTTGAATTCACACTGTTTGCATATTCTACTGGACCTCTGAAAGAATAAAATGAATCATCGAGAAGCTAGTTTGTTTTTGCATTATCGAACATATTAAAACCTGTGGTAGTTAACCAGACATAGGTACTAGTTACATGAGGTTCACATGAGTTGATTGTGCAACTTTCCAATCAATACATAGTATAGACAAGTAGTGGTTTGCATACACGAAAGCTGGAAACATTATTTGATGCCAGAACCCCAGAGTTACATTCCACGAATTTCCTCCTTTTGCTCACGTCTTACCCTGGCGGGTGAAAGGTGTCTTAGAAACATACTTCTACTTCACACGAGTACCGTCTCAGCTCTGACTAAACGCACGAGGAATGTTCATACTCGCCTATCAGCTGCACAACGTTTGTTTGTTCGCCTTATAATGAGACGCTTCCACTTAAGCGAGGAATTTTCTTCTCGTGCCTCTCTCTATTCGAGGAGATTTATCTGGACGGAAGTAACTCTCCAAATGTAAGGAGTCGTTGGAAAGGCAATTTAAACCATGCAGCTCACGGGAACGTGACCTCCAAGTGCGAAAATGAAATGAACGTGGACAGAAGTTGGAGATAATTTTCAGAGAATTCGACGTCGTGTACATTCTTTTTCTACAGCATTGCTTCCAATGCTCTGCGCATTCTATCTGGAAGGCAGTTAGTTGCCTGTCGTACCAAGAATACAGCAATATCATTAACACGCGAGAAGATAGTTTCAGCTGAATGTGAGAGGAGAACGAAGATAAGTATCCTGATATTTGCTACTATATGTAACTTTGAATCAGACCATTAGAAAATAATTGCGCAATTTAAAAAGTGATTTTCTACACGTAGTCAGTAAGAAAACAGAAAAATTTACGATTCTTCATAATATCTTCAAAATCTGTCGAATGTGGTACACTTACTTATTCATGGTTTTGCAGTAAAAACAAGAGACATCTCTACTTCATAGAAACTAGATGTCCAGATTCATGTAAAATTTCATAAGCTATGAGATGTAAATCGAGAGATGTATCGTTGCAGAGTTCCATATTTTTAACAGATTTTAATTTTGTATCAATGTCATCTTCCAGTTATTAAAAACCTCAGAAAAGTTAATTTTGTGTAAATTTCCGATTTCTCTCCGTCATATACGATCATTAACAAAGTAATCACAAAACATCGCTTTATCACGTCAGTATACAAAATATTTAATTGTTCAAAGTAAAATGTTTTCAATTTGAAATCGAGATTCTTACACATCAACATTCAACAATCCATGAAGTTCATTGGGCACTTCATTCACCAATTCAATCATTTTATTTAAGGAATATCTTGAGTTAATTTCATCTTGTCTGCGTGAATGTCAATACAATTCAACCTGTCAATTATCCCCAAAATCAAAACAACTTTCGTCATAATCCTCTCGACGTAGGGTAAGGGTTATAGTTTGGAGTGACGGGGTACTGGTGTGCTGGAGGAAAATGAAAATAACATTCTTATTGCTGATCTCCGTTATTTTAAGTCAAAAGAAAGTATAAAAAAATCATTGTCTTTATTCACATAAATCTAACAAATGATAAGATATGAACTACCTTGAAATCAAGTTTTCTCGCATGAAATTACGCTAAAGATAAATTCCAAATTAATATGAATTAGGAAATTAATATTTACATTATCACTCTTTTTACTTTTGTTTTTCGCTTTTTAATTTGTTATATATAATTTATTATTCTTAACCTCATTTTCTTTAAAGCTTGTAATCTAAAATTGTTTCTTTCATGGTTGCTGCAGACCAATTATGATGGAAAACGTGTTTCCGAAAACTAGTTCTTAAGTCAGACTTGGGACTACTAATTCACTTAATACGTCATTTCAACGAATAATGTTCATAGTTTGATTGTTTACTTAATCTGTTAAATGAAATACTACGAGATATCTATTCCCACTGAATTTACAAACTTCAAATATTTTTAAACACAATTTGTTCCTTCATTTTGGAATAATAATTGAGATAATATAGGTTGCAAAGGTTTAAAACACTGACCTAAAGCCTAATATTTCTTGACCTGTCGGGTCGTCGATAGAGAGAATATAATTTGTTCACGCGTTAATGAGTAAAGAATAAAGATAGTAGAAAAAAATCAGTCATATATTTTTCAGTTGGATACAATGTAAAATGTAATATAAATTATATATTACGGTTATATTAAGTATTCTCGCAAGGCCGCTAAAGACGTAAACTTAAAATATTTTTAAATATGATAGGTACTTGCGTGTTTGAGTAATGTTTAAGAGATAGTAGATAAAAAAAGGTTGAAAAGGTTGAAAGCCGCTGACCTAAAGTGTGATAGAGGGGATTCTTGACCTCTCAGGACAACAATGGAGAGAAGTTCGCTTGTTTGGCGCGTGGGACAAAAAAGTGTTTGCGAGGGCCGGAAGATACAACCGCTCGTAAACAACAGCGCAGCGCCCCAGATGATCTCGGGCGGTTGGCCTCTGCGATACGGGCCCCGCCCCGCCCTCTAGTGACGTCACCAACGTTGCCACGTTAACCCTTTCGGAGGGACGCCACAGCCAGTCCGGGCGATGAAGCGCCGAGCATTTCTTTTTTTTTCCCCTCTCTCTTCCTCAGTATCACTGTGGAGGCGTAAATTACTTCTTTCGTTTTAGGGCGTCCGTCCTAAATTTTACCGCCATGCGGCTTCAGTAAATAACAATAGTCTGTGACAGCTAGGACTCACGATACACGTTACCTCTTTAACGTCGCTTACGACGAGATTCTATGTTTCGAGACACAGGCAGGATTATCGATACTAGCTAGACAGTTAAGTCGAATTCAGTCGCTGTCTGGACTAGATCGCAAAAAACATCGATGTTTTCAAAAATATATTAACATGATATATTAACATCGATATCATGCTTTCGATGTTTGCTTCACATCGCATGTTTTCTTGCAAAATCATAGATTTTTTTAAAAATTTCTAATTATTTAATTATTTTGTTTTTAAATAAAGGGGTTTAAGCGCGTTGTAGAGTAGCAGCAATTCACAGCAATATCGTTGTTTTGCGTCATTCTCTTTATCACGCTGCACATTTCGCCTGTGCAATGTGAGGAAGTTTGGGAGCTGCTGGTGTTATTAATGTGTATCGCCAGGCGTGTCATTGTCTGAATCGACAGTGAAATACGAAACCGATAGCGAAAAATATTCTTTATAGTTAATTCTTCAGTTAGTTCTTCAGTTAAGTCTTCACATTCGATACTAATTTGTACATACTACTACTAATATGCTTGTTACCAAACAATAAAATATAAACCATTTGCATACTGTAATTAAAAATAGATAGGAAAATAGCATGTTAACTAGACTGTAATTAAAACATTGATGTTTTCATCGACATCGAACACCCGTTAGCGATGTATCGAAACAGCGATATCGATGTTTTGGTAAAATTTGCCATCAGTAGTCTGGACTAGACTTCTAGCGATCGGCTGCTCTATTTTTCGTGGTTTCTCCAATCAGCACCAGGCGAATGGCGGAGCAGATTCCTAACAAACGGGCCACGAACCGGGTGAGATATTTCCTTCCTTGTCCTATCCTCACCCATTAGACACTCACATGCCCTACACTACCACCGAAGCTGGGAGTTACAAGGAGGCTGGGAGTTACAAGGAGGCTGGGAGTCTGAAGGTTACAGCTTGACACAGCTGGGATGATGTTGTGCTGGGGGAGATACCTGGGCAGGGAAATTTGTTAACTTGACTTGTAGGTCAGCGCCACCAGTAAGGAACAATTTCATCTCCAGGATTTAACACGCACTACGCTTACGGGACTGAAGAGTCCCGTCTACAGAGTTCCTGAGTTGACGCGCCCGGATTCAATATTCACTCCCTAAAGAAACAAGAGGGAGTATCTTAAATACAATAGCTAAAACTCGAATCATATCAAATATCGAATTTCGAATCATATCGAATTTTATATAAATATCGAATTTGATATAAAAAGTAAATGCTAAAAATGTTTCATTGATTCAAATATCGTTTTCATGATTCATAAGATTTTTACACATAATGAACATTCTACTGCTTACATTGAACACACCAATTCCTACTGCACTACACTTCGTAGTAGGTTTAGTTATTCTGTTCGATAAGGCAATGAATTGATTCAAAGGCGAACCGATTTCCATTCGAGGGATTTAGTGCCCGTAATACAGAAAGCTCGAGTTTTTGTTCAAGGACAGAATTCTGCTTGAAACGCAAACAACATTAGTGCACGAGATGTACGGCCAACATTTGACAACTAACTTATCCGTATTATAACTATTCCCGATTATATTAATATATACATGGAAAGTCAAAGTATACGGAAACGTAATTGTTGTATAGATTTTCGACGGAACTGTAGATGCCCTCTTGTCACGCCTATGTACTATAGTCATTTAGATATTCTTACTTGAGGAATAACGAAATCATATTTGAGCAGTGCGGTAAATTCGGCAAATAACTTACTTTTGTCTGAAATTCACATGATTAATTTTTACTTACTCTCTGTATTCCAAGTGGAGGAAAAAAACGGCAGCATTGAGCATTCGTTCATATGTGTAAACAGTGGAATAGCATTGCATTTTTCTAGGAAACATGAAATGCTATGTACCAGTTTCTTTACACCCAAACGTCTTATTTGGAACGAATATTTTTTATAACTTTTTTTCTTCTTGATTCAGATCTTTATGTTGTTCAAAATACATTTATTAAACTTGAGCATGCACCTGACCCTTTGAATAGCACATTTTAAAAAGGCTTGCTTGCGCCACATTATCGTAAAAAAAAATGGTGGCTGTGACTTTCGCGGCAACCCTCGCATTTCGAAACGGTTTTCTTCTCCAAACATCCGTCTCGTCGGCGGAGGGGACATTTCGGTCGGGGGCGAGGGGGCGGGGCTTGGCCTCGCGCTGCCAGTTGGGGTTTTAAGTTGCTAGGGGCCCTCAGAACACCCCCTCTGCCCCTTCCACCAAGCTCGGCCGGGGCGGCAGGTTGCTTCGAGAGGGTGACTGTCCTGCATTCCATCGGCGCGAGGGAAAGAGAAGGGGAGCGACGGAGGGAGAGAGAAAGAGAGTCTGGTGTAAGGGGGCGGTGGAAAAGAAGCGAAGGCTACACAAAAACACCTCGTGGCAGCTCGAGGGAGATGTGGGGAGCAGAGGGGAGGCTGATCCAGAAACTTTCCACTCGCGGAACGATCTGTGCTACACGTTCACGTATTTACCCAATGGAGCACACCGAATGGATATCGTTAATAAAGCGTGATTCTAATTGATGGGAACAACGACCCCACGACAATCAGAATGTTTAACTATAAACCAAAAACTATAAGTCAAATAAATTTTATGTAAATCTTTTCGAAAGAAACAATGTTTGCAAAACATTTTAAACAACGCATCACACTGTTTCAAATGAGGTTTCGGTTTCTGTTAATAAAATTTTTGGAATTCAATTTTATTTTTTGATGACAAAACAGTTGAATTTCACGTTCAAGTTTGGTACTGAAACAGTTGCAAACGATTGCCCCATCTTTTTATGAAAAGTACTGTGCATGCTCTAGTCCGCTAACCATTTTTTACGGTCCTGTTACCTCTTAAGCGGTCCCTGTCAAGGCCAAGAGCTCCCCATCTGATTTTAGAGCGAATATGCGAATACATTTTAGATATTTAAATGTCCATTAATGGTTATTGTTTCAAAACTAAATCCAACTTTTTGCTTTCAGGAAGAGTATCAAGTATAAATCATTTTACCATTAGTCACTTGATGACCCGTGGAGGAACACGTGACATGTTATCTTGTAAAAAGCGAAAAAGTATCATTCATTTTCGGTTCTGAAAATAAATATATAATAAGTGATTCGAAGCAACAGTGCAAACGCAAGACGCATTGACTAAACACCAACTTAAATTCTATGCCAGCCATCTTGCTGCCAAATTATATGCCATCTTGACCGCCATGAAATTATTAAAAAAAATAACCATTGAAAGTTCAGTTTATACTCAAATTCACGCACTGCAATAAATAGCACCAACATTAACGAAACTTGTACTGAAATGATCATTACAATCCAAGAATTGTATAATGACATTACCAAGTCAGGTAAAGAAGTAATATTGATTTGGGATATGAAACAAGGTACAGAAAAGCAGAGGGAAACTGTCAGTGTAGTTAGTGGAAGTACAACTGATAACCCAAAAACTGTACTGGCAATGTCGAATACACTACAAGATCTAGTAAAATGTGTTGGAAAAATAATGGAAGAAAAATGGTTCTCCATCTGCAAAACGCTTAAAAGAAGTTACTTTCATAAGAAAGTAACCCACTATCAAAGTATTAAACAAAATAAATAGGTAATTAACAAAAACCTTAGCAGAAGAGAACAAGTGTTCATAACAAGAATTCGGACGGGGCACTCAAAATTAAGCCACCTCCATCTAATACAAAAGAATCGACCCCGAACTTGTGATGTAAGTAGCTGTAATCTAACCTTGGACCACATCATAGTGTCATGTCCCAAGTTCTAAGAGCGGAAAAAACATCTTGCGGGGACTAGACGTAAGTGCACTGTTACATTCCCCGGACTATCAAAACCAAGTGGTCAAATTTTGTAAAGTTACTGGTATTGTATCGGAAATTTGGGATCAAAACAACATGCTAATTAATGTGAACACTGTTGTATTGTACTAATGTAGAATTATGGTATTAAAACAATGTAAGTTTCTATTAGAAATCTACAAGTAAACTGTGTAGTAGATATTGTAATTGGTGCGGTCGCTAATGACCTTTGTAGTTGATGCGACCAAAAATAAACTAATAAAAAAAAGTGTTTCGGTTTTGGTCTCACTATTAAAACGGTTTTTAATGGTTATGATTTCATTTTGTTTTGATCTGTTGACTACAATATATCTAAATTCTTATCTCGTTAATTATTTCTTCGCACAGTATGACACAGAAAACGAGATAGAGTATATATAATTCGATATTATTCATTAAAATTCTACAGCGGATTGATTGAAATAAAATATTCAAGAAAGTATAAAACGTAGGGGAAAAGTGTGACAGAAAGAGGGAAAATCTCGAACTAATATGTGATGAAAACTGAAAACCTGCATTACAGAGCCCGATGTTTTGGTTTGTATGTTTGTCAGTCAGTGTAAATGAAATCATAGAATAAGAACAGAGAATGTTGATATTTTTTTTAAAACGTTTCAATTTAGTTTCAATCGCCCTAGCATCTGTATTCAAAGTAGTATTTTACTTCACTCCAATCATATAGCACCTCTGCTGATTTTGGGGGAAAGAGCCATCTCCAAATGAGAAGCAAGAGTGTGCCCGAGGAAATGTAAAAGTGATGGTGGTAGGAGAAGCGAAAGAGAGAAATTTGGGGACGGAGGGACTTTTTTTTCGGAAGAGGCATACGAACAAACTAACTAGGTGAATTTGAAATGTCGCCCTGTAAATGAATGATTGAAATGCTCGTCAGGTAGTTTGAAAGTTTCGCAGTAATATACATTTGAATTTTGTTTAGAAAATATTTTGCAAACTGGATTTTTCCTCACAATGAGAAACGACGTCAAGAGAGATGCAGACAACTCTCTCGGCGGTCGGGTTTCACTGCACGCAGGAAAGGACTTTCTTTACTCTTCGTTTTCACTACTCTCGAACAAAAGTGAATAGAATAACGAAATAAAATATTGAAGACGAAGAGAATTAGATAAAAAGTAGGAAAAAAGATACAGAGACAATATCAAAAGATAGAAGAAAAAGGCTCCAAGAAATGAAAAAGAGATAGAGAGAGAGAAAGACAGATATATAGAGAGAGACAGGGAGGGGGGAGGGAGGGAGGGCGAGAGGAGAGAGAGAGAGAGAGAGAGAGAGAGAGAGAGAGAGAGAGAGAGGGGGTATCTATTATAGACGAGTGATATTATGTATGTTTGCATGTCACAAAGGGCGACTGAAACTAATGTGCATACTAATACAGCTAAAAGCACGTGGAGTGTATTTAAGCATTAGTTACCTCAACGAGGCGTTGAAGATCAATTCAAACAATATGAATACTTGTGGAAAAGAGGATGCAACAGAGTTTATTTTAAAATGTGGGGTTTGATTGAAAGTATCAGTCTTCTTCTTAATACGAGTATGCCAATGACCTGTTGCGTTCCAGGAATTCAGAAACTTTGTTTCGAAGTTCACCTCGGTCTTCCAGGTTCTCTTCTTTCGGGAATCTGATTATTCCAACTTCTGCATCTGTGAATGTGTTCAGTACATTCCCTCCTCCCTAGTGTTACACATTCGGCGATGAGGATAATATTACATGTTTTAATGTTCACATTTTCCTCTCTATGAGGATAATATTACATGTTTTAATGTCCTCATTTTTCTCTCTATCTATTGTAGGGATGTTTTGTTGAACCAATTTTCGCCCACTGCACATCCCCACATCCTCCTACTCGTCTAGCGGTTTAGTGGCTCGATGGGATTGACAAAACAAAAATAACAAAAAACGACAGTAGCGTACGGATGTAAGCGTGTGTGTGTGTGTGTGTGTGTGTGTGTGTGTGTGTGTGTGTGTGTCAGCGGAAAGAAGGGGACAAGGAAGAGAAGGAAGAAAGATCAAGGGCGGTCCGTGGCCCGTTAGTTAATAGTACTGCTCCAGTATTCGCATGATGTAGATCGGAGGAACTACGGAAATCTATCGGTCAGAGCTGCAGGCCGCTGGAATTCTCCTTCAGACAGCGGCTGAATTTGACCTAGCTGACAAGCTAGAGTCGAAAATCTTGCCACCATCGGGACTTGTACACTTGGCCCTCTCAGTCAGAGTCGCTACAGGGGCAACAGCTGATAACCTGAGCTACCACAGCCGGTAAAAAAGTTAGTTATGACAACCCCAACAGAAGACGCTGCAAGGGTCAGCAGGACAGCGGACACGCCCAAAAAACCTGGGAAGAGAATGACTCACTCACAAACAAAATATGAATGAGCGAGCGAGCTAAAGAGAGGTAGGGAGACAGAGAGAGATGGAGAGAGAAGGAGAAATGGGAGAGAGAGAGAGGGTGGAGAAGGTGGGAGAAAAATAATGAGAAAATAATATTTTATAAGATAAAAAGTGGAATTCCAAAAGGAGTAAAAATAAAACAAGGCGAATTGTAGAACGAAGAAACGAAGAACGAGCAATAATAATAATAATAATAATAATAATAATAATAATAATAATAATAATATAAAATAATATATTAGTAATGCTCTGTGCCTGTTTTATAAACCAAAAGTTCGCTGTATACAGAACATAGGATAGTGAGACTGGTGTTTGAGACGGAGGGTAAAAAAGCGCGAGAGCGGGCAGGAAGAGAGACATTACAGAACCACGTCGCCCCATCCCAACCTCCGAGCGCGAGCGAAGCCGCAAAGCACGACGAAAGCGCGCGAGCCACAACGAAGGAGAGCGAGGAGCCATAACAATAACACGGCTCCCCCTGCGCTCAGGGCCTCCTGTGGAGGGGCAGGCGGTGGGGGAGGCCGTGGCGCGCGGGAGCACGGTCGCTGCACGACTCGCGTAGTGGCGGGCGGCGCGGGCACAACTGCGCAGCAAAGACGGCGCCCGGCAAGGTTGCTCAGCACGGGCAGTGGGCGGCGTCGCAATCCCTCCGCTCCACCTCTCGCAGCGGGCGAGAGTTTGCGAGGGACGGTGTACGAGATCAGCCCTAGATAGGGAATTACCCATTATGAATTAGAAATAACTAGAGACCGGATTTTTATGTAATTACATATTTTTTTCTAAAATTTGTTAGCTGGGCGAATCGGCCCCTTTCCTAACACAATATTCAATGTTTTTTCGTTACATATTTTTACATATTAGCTACTAGATTACATATTTTACATATTTTGGTATTTTCACAAAAAAAACTATTATATTAATTTTCTTACATTTTATTACGTACCGGGAGCGGTTGCTCACTGCATCAACTGATGTCACTGCTGCGCCTCTCACCGGGAGGTCCTAGGTTCCCACTCCCCACGGCGGCAGCATATTCGACACTAGGTTTTCAGCTAGATCAAATTCAGTCGCTGTCTGGAGGAGAATTCTAGCGGCCGGCTGCTCTGATCGGTAGTTCTCCGTGGTTTCTCCGATCAACACCAGACGAATGCCGGAGCAGTACCAAACGGGCCACGGACCGCGCGCGATCTGTCCTTCCTCTTCCTTGTCCTATCCTCTCCCTTACACACACACACACACACACACACACACACACACACACACACACACACACACACACACTTACACTAACATGTATTGCACTGCCACATATTCCGGGAGACAGGTCGGGAGCTTAGAGCTTGTCACGGCTGGAGTGGTGCCCCGCTGGTGGGAGAGTCCTGATTAGGGGGAAACCCCACTAGCCGACGGTAGGTCGCTACACTAACATGCACAACACTAACGGGACTAATGATCAAAGGAGTGACGTGCTCAGAAACACGAAAAAATCAATCAATCAATCAATCGGCGCCGAATCTCGCCATCCAGCGAAGGAAGATCACTGCCGCCTCATGCGATAAACAAAGCATGCGCTACCCTAACGGGACTAATGACGCTATCTGTTGACGCACCCAGAATCACTAATCAATCAATCAATCAATTTAACATAATCAAGTGCAAAACAAAAAGCGCAATATTTTGACGTCCCCCTTTTTGCACGTCGGATGTCGATGCAAGAGTACAATATATTGCGATCGTCAGCACGTAGCTTTTGGCTGACTCTAGCGGCCATTCTTGCGATCAATGGTTGTCGGGGATGGAGGATAAAGAAGATAATGTATGTGAATGATCATGCAGTTCTGACGAATGAGAAGCAGGGGAAACTGGAAAATTTGCGGCGAACCTGCTTCATCGATCAGAAATGCCACGTGAGCCAACCGGAAATTGAACCTTGGTACGCAGAAGTTGAGTTCTTTGACCACATCACCACCCGGCCCAGGGGTCAAGACCTCCTCCAAAACCGTTCTTGAATATATCCGATGTTGATTTTCAAGAAACCTGTTACGGTAGGTTACCTCTACATACGAGGCATGTCTGGAATTGAAGCTTCTTAGTCGGGGGTCCTAGCTCCATTCCTGACGGGGGGAGGACAACGAAACAGCTGGATCAAAGCCGAAGATTGGATGAGAATGCACCTTATTGCTTGTGTGCGTGGTTCACTTCGATCAATTCCAGGTGGAGATCCGAGGTACCTTATGTCCTCTGTGCACGAGCATTGCATTGACGCGCGTTACTTGTCGCGCGTCAACATAACGCTCGTGTGAAACGCCTTAAACAACAGGAATACCCGTGCGCAGTACTCGTTTCCCTCCCCTCGCCACCATTTGTTCGAAAAATCCTTCGATAAGCGATCGAGACAAGGGATAAAACGACCACACCACTGTCTAATGGAGTAACCTAAGAAACACAAAACTTAAAAGAATAGCAAAATATACTTGTAAGTTAGAAGATGATTCAACCAAGGCGAATTCAATAGTGCCTGTGATTCTTAAAGGGTGTATTTATTTACTTATTTGAATTTAGGGGCCCTTCACCTACTGAGGTATTCGAGGGTAAACGGCTGAGGAGGTTCAGAGCATCAACTGATGTCACAGCTGTGCCTATGTCCTGGAGGTCCTAGTGTTCAAATCCCGGCGGTGGAAAAATTTTCGACACTGAATACAGGCTCTATAGAGCTATAGGTCCAAATCAGTCACTATCTGGAGGAGAATTCTAGCGGCCGGAAGCTCTGATCGGTAGATTTCCGTGGTTTTTCCGATGAACGCCAGGCGAATGCCGGAGCAGTACCCTAACAAAAGGGCCCCTGTCCGTACGCGATCTTTCCTTCCTCTTCCTTGTTCTACCCTCAAACTTACTTACACACACCCTCATATCCACTACGCTACCACAGATGTCGAGAGACCAGTTGGGAGCTTACAACTTGTTCCGACTGGGGCGGTGCCCCGCTGGTGTGGGAGATACCTGGCTAGGGAAAACCCTGCTAGCCGATTATGTCAGCGCTGGATCTCTCCATGCGTTATATCATCACATCCTATGATAAAGCATGCACTACACATAGGGGATTAATATCCATAACACTTTACACCCTTGAAAATAATTCAATCTTTGAGTGTAATGAGTCGATAATAACAATAACGAAAACGAGAACCCTGAGAAAATCTACCGAGATGTCTCTTTTTCCACTCTGAGTTCCACATGGGCTGTCCTGGCATCGAACCCGGTCACCAGTGCCGCAAGGCAACTTTTGTGTCCATTAAACCATGCGAATCCTTTATGTGCCCTGGCATCAACTCCCATTATCACTCTGGTGAACAAACACACAACTTCTTCTTGAAGCCACATCACACACATTAACGGGTTCCTGCGATGTGCTGGTCAGCAGAATGCGACACCATTCACGCAAAAGAACACGAGGAAACACATACACACCCATGGTCGGGGTGGGATTCGAACCCGCGACGCTTCCCACCAAGGTCTTGAGTCGGAAAGCTTTTTAACTCAGCGGTTAAGCCCTATTAAAAAAAATGTTTACGTATACAAAAGTACAATAATTAATTCCAACTGTTCGTTAATGTATTTAATATTATTTTATTTGTTAAATGAGGGTATCAGAGCACAAAGAATATAAGAGCATTGTTGACAAATTTTGAGTTAAGAGTACGAGTATAAAATTAAAACTCAATTTTATTTTGTGTAGAAGGGTATTGAAATTGCTCCGTTACTCCTTTCTAGCCATGGAAAGAAAATGCTTTCCACGGCATTTTTTATAGTCACCCAACTTTGAACTCAATTTTCCCAATACCACATTTAGGGCACTCCTATCTATTGTGAACGAATCCTTTCCAATGCAGTTTTGAAAGCTCCGGCATCTATGACATCGACTTTTCGGGACGTTGAACTCAGGCAATTGGCAGTGCTCGTTCAACGCGCGTTGAAGGAGGAGCACATGGAGTTAGCACACACATGGTGCCTCGTTTTTTTTATCACAACTGTTGCTCAGAGGAGAAAAAAACAACTTAATGACCGTTTTACTTACACCCAGTGAGACATATCAATGATGGTTTTTGAGTCCTAGGTCTGGTGCTTTGCCGCCGTGTCTTTCTCCAATTCGGGTGTCAACGGTGAATATAAAATATTAAGTTTACTGTGGTATGCGGAAAAAACTCTTATATAGATTTAAATGCAATCGACTCCGGTTGTAGTGGACTTCTGCGGACTATCATTTTTGGTTCACTATATCTGATTTTGCTGTGGTAAGCGAAAAAAACTCTTATATAGATTTAAATGCAATCGACTCCGGTTGTAGTGGACTTATGCGGACTACCATTTTTGGTTCACTATATATGATAATCCGAAAATATAATTCTTGTATAGTTTTTCAACTATGGTTCATTTTATTATTTGAGAGTAACACAAAAATACCATATTTTAGCGAATGCAGAATTTCAGAATCTGTGTGCTTTGTTCTCACTTAATTCCCCAATATCCACACATTCTAAATATCTAGGTGTAATCTTAACCCTCAATACCTCTTAACCTGTTGGCACACTTTCTTGATTTTTATCCCCTTCGCCATCACATTCGTTTTCTTCTGTCCTGGAAAACTCTTCCGAGTACTCACATAGTCCTATGTAGATCAGATTTCTCTAGTTTTTAATTTTCGACACTAGTTTCTCAGCTAGGTCGAATTCAGTCGCTGTCTGGAGGAGAATTCTAGCGGCCGGCTGCTCTGATCAGTAGTTTTCCGTGGTTTCTCCGATCAATACCAGGCGAGTGCCGGAGCAGTACCCTAAAAAACGGGCCACGGACCGCGCGCGATCTGTCCTTCCTCTTATTTCTCCTATCCTCTCCCCTTACACACATACACTTACATTAACATGTACTACACTACCACATATTCCGGGAGACCGGTTGGGAGCTTCGAGCTTGTCCCGGCTGCGGCGGTGTGCCGCTGGTGGGAGAGTCCTGGTTAGGGGGAAACCCCACTAGCCGACGGTAGGGCGGCGCCGGATCTCGCCATCCAGCGGGGGAAGATCACCGCTATCTCCCGCGAAAAACATGCACTACACTAACGGGAGTAATGACCAAAGCAGTTGACGCGCCCGGAAACACGAAAAAATCAATCAATCTAGTTTTTAACTTGCTGTCCTCGACGACGAACGTCTGAGGTTCTCCACTCTTATTTATTAAAAGTAAAGTGCCACTTGTAAAGAAAAACGTTGAACGAAAGCAGGATTACAGAAATGGAGTTGCCCCACCCCCTTTCTCTTGATTCAGGCAGCTGGCGCCTATGACAATCGGCAAAGGAGAAGACAATATTTGATCATCTCAATATGATATTCAAGACATATTTTCGCGTTCATTGTCAAGTTTTACAGGTCAAAATAAAAGTTATGTCTTTCTCTTAATAAATATACAAATATTAGATTAAATTACACATTTAGTCTCAATTGAAGTACCAATTCTCAGAAACTGAAGATCAACGTTTATAGGTTGTTTTTACTTTCTCGTATACACACTATAAACGGAGTAATATACGTAGTATAGAGAAAATTATTTGAATTTGAATAAACTGTTCATTGTTCACATTTGTGTCTTAGCACTGTCACGTTTTCCCTTTCTTTCTTTGGTCAAAACACGTTTGTTGTACCAAAAACACCAAGTAAAAGGCAGGCATGAAAAATTCTAAATACAAAAGAAGACCAAAATATTGATTTTCCTGTAGAAATGAACATTTACAATATCATTGAAAGGGAATCGCTAGTATTATTTTTTGATACTGTTTTTTATTATGATTATATCTGTCAATATTTCGAAACAAATAAATTATAGTTAATTGTATGTTTAAAATTTACATTAAATTGTAGCATAGACTCTTATACTCTTGAAGTTGATGTGACTATAAACAAATAACAATATGAAATAAATATTCTTTACCTGTACGTCTCTGCCCTTAACTCAATTTTCATACGAAAATGCATTTATCTTTCTTGGCATTTTTCCGCCTAAAACCACACCAATAGGAGAAGCGTCCCACCCACCAAAAAGTGGTTGAAGGAGTTGCACTTGAGGCCCTCAGCGGCACAAGAGTGTCCTCAAGATAGATTCGGAGTGACTCACGGAGCCGAAGGCTGTGGCCGGACTTAATAAGGTCACACGTGGGTGCCGAGCCACGTCGCTCCGTGAGAACGAAAATGATATCGTCCATTCAGTCATGTGAGCGGCTTTTTGTTACTCATTGATACGAAACCAAATTAGGGGACGTGGCCGGTGATTATCACGTAGAAATGATTAACATTTATTACGCAAGCGTTGGCGAACGTGTACTTGAGTCGAATGTTCGCATGGTATCAATGTATTTAGGTAACTAGAAAGAAGAAGAAACAAAAAAAGTTAAAACTTCCTTTTTAAGAATTATGATTTGCTTGCTAACTGTCTTTCAAATTTAGTCATTTGAGAGTTTAATTAAAAGCGTGAATGAAGTAAACAATGCAGGCTCTTTGAAATTCGGTATTAGTGGCCTGTCAGTTAAGATCCATTTGAAGAATTAATTCTCGAGTATAAAGATTTTCATCTGCTTTTCAACATGATTTGTGCCAATTATTACATTATTATTTTGATCGCTGATATCTGAACAGTGAAAATCACTCGTGAAAACTAACCCAGTAAGGCATGAACAATTGGGTCTCCAGCGTCTATTTCTGTCGGAAGAATGTATTTTGCAGAGTGACGTCGTCTTCCGTGATGCTCAACTGTTTAGATCTTGTCCAAAAATCGTCTTCTGACCTGAACTGGACATAACGTTTGAGAGATTTATTAGAAGTCTCGCAACTGGGATGATCTATTAACAACTTTAGAACCCCATAGTTCTAAGCTTGTAGACAGATTTCAATCTTACAGAAGTATTCAAGAGAACAGGAGAAACATTCTTGAAAGAGAAAAATCTTGTAAAAATAGCTGTCTAGAATGTTCACCAACGTATTTTAATGCATTTGTAAAAGCTTTTAACCATTGATGTACATAGTCTAAAACAATAGTAGGGTCAATTACATTTCTAGGTTCTCTTTTCTTCTAAACTTTTTTTATTTACATTTTACGAGAAAATAAATTATACTTCAAGGAAAATGAAACTTTCTTTTATGATACAATTAATAAAGACAATCAATTTTATGTTGAAATAGCCAGATGGTTTTGAGAGCGTCTTTCGGAAACTAAGAGTAACTATTCCCCAAACTGACAGGTTAAAAAGAACATATCAGGGATTGACATATTTACAGAAATAAAATATTATTTTATGTAAAGCTACGGCGCTCCTTTGAAAATGTCCAAAGAGGTCATGGGCCCCTGCTTCCCTGAGCACACGTCTATGAAACTTATATATCAATTCTGCTGTATTTCTCTCTGTTAGTAATAATATTATTGATCCGTTTTGTATTTGTATATATTATTACAATACATTTTTATTTCTTTATATTGCTTGAATAAAATTCGGCAACACGGATCAGGTTTTCTTTCTACTGTATATTGGATAGTTCGTCTGTCAGATTCCTTAAGAAACTATTCAATTCTTGGTCGAATAGGTGGGTCCGACCGATCGTCTGGCAAAATTATTGGAGAATTGGTACTTAAACCTTCCAGAGTCGACACTATGCCTCAGAAGAATGGAACCATTCGATGCGCTTTAGGGCTCATTTGAACACAGTGGCTGTTCAGTAATAAATTCAGAGAGATTCCCAAATTAGATAGTGAAGTCGTAAAGTATTTTCAGACCGTATGAAACCTTTGAAGATCCGTCGATGGAATGTGCGCAACACATCCGTTGAGAATGAAGCCTCAACTTGAAGTTGCGGCATAAACAGAACGGGAAAGGCAACCAAAAAGGTGAACACCATCTGTATTCCTAATTTCCAATTCGTGCGGAAATCGATAGAAACATTTTGGGTGGTTTTGTTCAGCAGCATTGATGCTGATGCTGCGCATTAGTTGATAACTGTGTATTTCTTGTCTTCCTTGAGAAATTTTGAAGTGACGCATAATAATTAAGATAACTGTATGGAATACAATGTGATTGGTATTTCCTTTCATAATCGAAAGCTGCTATTTGTGAAATTAATACTATTGTTGACAATGACAACGCCTTCAATCATTTCAATTATGTAAATGTCAACTACACCTCACCACTGAATCAATTTCCTTTCATGCCAACAGAATGTCCACACGAGAGATTCAAGCCCACAACCTTTTTTTTTCATAATTTATTTATTGAGTGATTGGAAATTACACAGATCAGTACTAAATTACTATCTCATGTGCATTTGCTGGCTTACGTTGTAACGTATACTAAACTTAACACTAAAAACTTAAAACTAAACTACCTTACTATAGGTGTAGGAAACTACAAGAGCCCCTACTATGAACAATTAGTAGAGAAAAATGTTCAAGAATGCTTCGGAAGGAAATCTATTCTTAATTCTAGTAGGGAAGTCATTTATAGTGGCCAGGTTGTAGTGGACGGCTCGGTTAATTGTATTTAGGTTAAAGTAAAAATTATTGGAAAGATGGGCAATATGTTTGATGATCGGTTCAGTTCTTTATGAAGTTGGGCGTTAGAGATGAACCATGGGGCATGTGTGGAATCTGAGGAATCTATTTTGTACAATTTGAAGTTTAAATTCATTGGTCCAGATGGAACATGCGTAGAGCATTAATGGTCTGACTATTGATTTATAAATTGTAATGGGATTTGTTAGGGATAGCTGGTTTTTGGAATTTTAGTTGAGCTATTTTTATTTTTGCTTGTTGTTGTTTTAGTGTTGTTTTCCAGTTGAGTCTTATGTCGAAATTCATTCCGAGGTATTTTACAGATTGGTTTTGTGGTGTCCATGGAATTGTGTTTATTAATGTATAGTGGTGGTGGGTGAGAAAATGGTCTTAGTGAGAATATTTTGGCAGTTGATTTAGTTGGGTTGAGTTTGATTTTCCACAATGTTGACCACTGATCTATTTCATTTAGGTGAATTTGTATCCTATCGGTAATGGTCTTAAGTGAGTGACTGGATTTGTAGATTGCGGTATCGTCGGCAAATTGTGCTAATTGGGTGTGTATTGTAGTAGCCCACAACCCTAATGACGCCGAGTCGTCTACCCTATACAGGTTGACGATGATGCCACAAAAATGAGTATTTTTATTAGCGGAAGAATATTAACATTCCTAGTTCTTTTGAAGAACTCCAACATATAGTCGTTTTAGGCCAGTGATAGATCTTTTGACAATTTCTTAATCGTTTGAGCAACAGTTGAGTCAACATGGCTTCGCGAAATGAGTTCATCCGCCTGCCAGATGAGGTGGAGCACCAGCCAATCCCAGAAAGTGTTACTCCAGTTCATGCAGATGGGAGGTTTGGGGTAATTTTCACGTTTGATTTAGTTTGTTACAATGTCGTCACTAAAAAGAGTATTATAAAAATTTATACAAATCACGCTGAAAAGTAGACGAGAATATGCATGTTTTAGTATTATGGCAAAAAACTAACATAGACGGAAAAGTCATAGAATCTCTTTCAATTAAAAAAGATATATATGTGCATTCTTAAAAATATTTCAAGTGTAATTTTCCAGCAAAATGGATAAATTGATTTCACGTGAACAATATCCAATTAGCGAAATGACAAAATAATACAGAGCAGTACGGCCTCATTAACTGATTCCCAACGGTTTCAAGATACGTACGAATTATTCTGTTATGTGATGCAAAGACTACATCCATTAGCAGGCCTTAGGCCCATGTCTGTGCTCGTTCCATTGTTCTGGATGTAGAAATCCTGTTTCTCATTTTCACACTCAAACAGATTGCAGACATATCTTAGAGTCATCGGTCATAACAAGAGATTAAAGTAGGATTGAGGTACAGAGGTAATACACAGGGGACTGGAGTGGTCCTCATACCCCCAGAGTGTTCATTACTTGTCGCAGGTTCGCTGAAAATATAATTCCAACCGATTGTTTTGCTATAACCAAGACAAACAAACATTACGAATTTTAAACGGACATTCAAACCTCAACGAACTTCAGATTTACGAGGTGCTGATAAGTGTCAAAACATATTCACAGCTCAGTTTAATTTCCAATATTAAATCACTGTGCGAATTAATTTTCTGAAATATTTATTGTATTTTTTGTGACAAGTGACGATTCCGTTGTTTTGAACGTTACGATGGCGGTGTATCAAATAGTTTGAATTTGTGTTTCAAATCTTATTCTATATATCGAAGACAAACGTTCAGATAATATCTATTATCTAATTACGGTAAAGTATAATCTACTGATTGTATTAAACAGTTGCAGCTTAAGTGGACGAAATTCTACGTAGCCACATTGCCAAATTTCGTAAGTACTAGCTTCAATAGATTTTGTGGTAGCATACCTTCTCGTTTTTATATTGAATCTTACTTTTTAATTTACTGAATACACATAAATTTTACACTTTTTATATTAAATCTTACCCCAAATAAGTGAAAAGATTCGTGTCTTACGCGGGGTTATATCCCACAGCATTCGTGTCTGCGTCCTTGCACGCACCTCCCCCAGGCCCTTGTCCCACGAGGCCCGCTGGAAACGAGCAAGTCTTTTTTGTTCGTCAAAACGAGCAGGTGGGTGTTCCCCAAGGTCCGAGTTTCGGCCCAGTGCGCGGTTGCGGCGCGGCGCGGCGCGGCGGAGTGGGGCGGGGCGAAGGTGCGCGCGCCTTATCACAAGCACTCGGAATGTTTGCGCGCATACCTGCTCCTTGCCCCCCCCCCCTTCCTTTGCCACACGCGCTTCGCCGCCGCTGCCGCCGCCGCCATCGGCGCCGCTGCCGTCTCAGCCAGACACTACTCGCAGACGCAGTCGCAACCGCCACTATAGAAGGATTTTCCTAAGGATGAGCCAAAGTGACAGTTCGCGAAAACAAGTGAACATCACCTGTATTTCAGACAAGTATCCCTCCGCCGCGACAGCTGTTCAGTCACGCTCCTTCGAGTGATAATGGCTCCTGTGAAAACATCCCTACGAAGTCGAAGAGTTTCGCTGAGGTATATGCACGCACGTGAGTCCGGGAAATATTTACATTTAATTACGTACGTGGAAAATCTCTTAACATGATCTCACAATTAGTAAAAGAAAACTGCCACGAATGTAAATAGAAAGATAAATGATTTTAAGTCGGAAACACGTGTACCGGTATGCATCTCGCATTGAAGTCTCGGTTTTAAAATAAACATAATATTTATCATACAAAAAGTTAATTCAATGTAATATATAAAGAAAAAAAGAATTTTTACAGAAGAGCACATAACACTGCACTTCCTAATCTCAATTATTTCTCGCGGCGCACTATATTTTTGTCGGGCAATGACACTACAAAAGGAAGTGCCGAAGCCATTTACAAGTTAGCCAACTGCAAACGAACGAATGCGGGGAGGAGTTCTAATGGGCTCAAGGGCACAACGACCACCGAACCTTCAGTTATGTTGCCAGCAGTAGCTGTCACTTTGGCTCATCCTTAGAAAAATCGCTCTTATACAACATAGGTAAAGAGCATCCTGTAGAACCTCGTCTCCGCATCCGACTCCCCTTCGACATCTTCCTCCGGAAACTGGCTGATATAAGATAATGAAATAAATAGTCCTTCCATAAAAAGTCAACAATATGTATTCCTCCACTTTATCATTCACACTACTTCAATCTATGTTTAATGGGAGGTGACCGTAGCCACCCCCTTCGCAGATTTTCGTCTGAAAATGGTCGCTCCTAACAACTGAAAAGCCATATGGCTGAGCGTTGTATAATCAGCTCACTTTGTTAAATAAATAAATTTTAAAAAAAGCCGCAGCCGCCGCCGTCGCCTGCGTGTAGCGTGGACGCGGCACTCTTGCAGCCACAGCCCCGACTCCACATAACTAAGACGCTAGCCCTCTCTACCTAGCTAGGTTAGAGTCCCTAGCGAAACGTCATTTAATAACCTTTCATTCAAATCCCCGTCACATAATTGAAGATATGGGGAGTTTCAAGGATATTCGTATTTGTTTTGGTTAGATTGGTGGTTCCAAACATTCTTCTTCTTCTTCTTCTTCTTCTCCTTCTCCTTCTTCTTCTTCTTCTCCTTCTTCTTTTTCTTCTTCTTCTTCTCCTTCTTCTTTTTCTTCTTCACTATCAAGGATTAGGCTAATAGCCTGTTCCGTCTTCACTCCAACCATCTTTTCCTTGAACGTCCTATTTCTCTTCTCCCTAAAGGTTTATACGATAATACTGATTTTGTTATTCTTGTACTATTCGTTCTATGTATATGTTGTATCCAGCATTGTTTATTTTCTTTAATACGGTCATTCATGGAAAATATGTTTAGATCAGATCTAATCTCTTCATTTCTTATTCGATTTAAAATCGAGCAACCTTTCGCTCTCCTGAGGAATTTAATTTCTGCTGTTTGTATTCGTTGATGCTCTTTTGCTGTTGGACTCCATGATTCGCTTCCGTATGTTAGCATTGGTGCAGCCATTACCTTATAAAATTTCATTCTAGTTTCTTTCATCGTTTTATATTTTGAATTTCTATGCATAGTTCCACACATCATTTGATATTTATTTAGCTTATTTTGCATATAATTTTCCCTTTCATAGCTGATGTCGCAGTCCAAGAAATTAAAATATGACACCTGTTCCAAACACAAATACCCAAATGTTCAAATTCTTCAAAGAATTAGATATAAACGAGTAAAATAGTTAAACAAGCGACACTACTCTCTGTATCCACGAATTCTAAACTAAGTTTGTCTGGAGAAGAAATCCAGTGGGTGCCGCTCTGAAGTGTAGATTTCTATGTTTTTTCTATCAACACCAGGCGAATGCCGGAGAAATACCTTAAAAAACAGGCCATGGACAGGGACAGGGACGAAATTGGGGTAGCATTATTTTTCCTCGGAAACTTCAATTCTCAGTTACGTGTATATTTGCATTGATTCTGGCAATATATATCCACTGTAGTAGTGGGATTAGCGAACATTTATATTAAAAAGGAGAAGGTTTACAGGCATTCACCGTTGTGGCCGTTTGCAAAATAATCAAAATTCTAAAACCTGTATACATAAAAATGTATAATTATGTCTATTAATATACGTACAACTCCAGGTAATTAGTTGTGTTGTCTCTGTCCTTTAGTATAGCAAACTGTGTTTTGAATATTGTTTTTTTTCTTGTAAAATCTTGTTAACTAGTTACACTTAGTATCTCGCATATTTATTGTATATTTCTAACCGTGAAACACACCAAATAAAAGGCCGAAACGTTGGCACTGTAAAAGAAAACAACACCAGGCATTTATTGACCAAATCTCACGATACTCCATATCAGTCGTGCCTCGTGATTTTCTAGATAGGGAAGGCTACAAATGCATTGCATTATATTACATTGCATTGCCTGCATTGTATTTCTATACATAATCTCTCCCGATGCAGACTCAAGGGAGTAGAGCTTCTACAGCATATTGGGAAAACTAGTTGATGCGCAATTCTTCTCTCTCAGCTGCATAGTAATACCATTTGGTGAGCACGACCTTCTTCGGACCCTACGCCCGCTGGCTGGCCGCAGCCTTCGTCCTCCGGTAAGCCAGTGCAGTGAATGCATGACGTCACGCCTCGTCGTTTTACAAAGACCTTATGGTGAAATGAAGTGGGAGCCTAACGCTTTTGTCTTCCCTGTTATAAGCTTCAAATTCGTTACGGACGACCGTTATCAAACACACAAACAAAAATTTTGATATGACTGTTACATAATGTAACTCAGAAAGCCATTATTAATAAATAAATACATTTATAAATATAATTTTAAATTTCTTTTGGGCGGCGATTTTTGCTGGACAGGCTCCGCCTTACAGCCTTTAATGACGAGCCGCGCCTGCTCCACACTTATTAATAATATGAGGTGAAGATCATCATATAGCAACGATCTGACCGTAGCATCGCGGGCTCCTCCCCCTCTCGTCGCTTTGCCGAGAACAGCAGCGCACGGCCCCCGCGCCGCGAGGGGCAGGCGGGAGGGGATGGGGGAGGAGGAGGAGGAGGGGGAGGAGGCGGCGGGCGGTGCGCGATTACGAGGCTGACGCTGCACCGCCGCCGGTCGCTTTCTGCCGACGCGACGCGACACACGATGCGACTTGGCGCGACGCGACTCGACTCGACTCGACTCGACTCGACTCGACTCGACTCGACTCGACTCGACTCGACCGCCCTCGACTCGACCGACTCGACTCACGATCGACTCGACCGACTCGACTCGACTCGACTCGACTCGACTCGACTCGACTCGACTCGTCTCGACTCGACTCGACTCGACTCGACTCGACTCGACTCGACTCGACTCGACTCGACTCGACTCGACTCGACTCGACTCGACTCGACTCGACTCGACTCGACTCGACTCGACTCGACTCGACTCGACCGCTCGACTCGACTCGCTCGACTCGACTCGACTCGACTCGACTCGACTCGACTCGACTCGACTCGACTCCGACTCGACTAGTCTCGACTCGACTAGTCTCGACTCGACTCGACTGTCTCGACTCGACTCGACTCGACTCGACTCGACTCGACTGACTCGACTCGACTCGACGCGACTCGGACTCGACTGCGACTCGACCGACTTCGACGCGACGCGACGTCGACCGACTGCGACGCGACTGACCGACTTGACGCGACGCGACTTGACGCGACGCGACTTCGACGCGACTTGACGCGACTTGACGCGACACGGGACTTGACGCGACGGGACTTGACGCGACGGGACTTGACGCGACGGGACTTGACGCGAGGGACGACGCGACGGGACGACGCGACGGTTGGACTTGACGCGACGTGACGCGACGCGACGCGACGAGACGCGATACGATACGACACGATACACAGCCCATTGCACCCGGCTCCACGACGACGACGGACTTGACGCGACGCGACTTGACGCGACGCGACGAGACGCGACGAGACGCGATACGATACGACTCGATACACACTCAGCTCCATTGCACCCGGCTCCAGGCTCTGACTCCAGGCACTAACGGAGAATTACTGGGTTAGAGGACGTGGCGAAGAAAACAAAAGACACACGGACAATTCCACAATTTAAAGTTTAATAACTTACGCAGGAAATATTTGGCATATCAAATAAAAATTATTAGTAAAAGAAATAGATTTCAAACAGATAAATATTTGGATTTCAATACACACGAAAATTAGAAATAAGAACAATACATCGATAATAGAAATAAAAATTCATTATTAGATTTTATTATAAAAGCAAAACACTTGTAAGTTTGCAATAGTTTGGACATGTCAGAAGGTAATGAAGAAGGCCTAAATTAATTTATATTAATTGAGTAATAAATACTAAAAAAGAATAATTCAATGGAAGTAGAATACTTGGGGAGAAATATGTGGTCGAAAACAATGAGATTACAGAAAACGATAAATTTTCAAACGTGAAAAATGTAAATTAATTAACATTTTAAAATATTATTTTGTGTATAAAATTTATTTCCAAATTGTAAATCAATTAAATAAATAAAATATAAACACGGTAAAATGCAGATCCAGATCTAGATAACTGTGTAATGGTTTCGTGTGATCTAGATGACGTTTCAAAACCGAGAATTCTTTGTTTTCGTCAATCGTCATAATAGTAACATTTTAGGATTTGCCCTCCAAAAAGGGTTATATTGCGCAAAAAATTAATGGAGAAATCTGTTGCAATCTGCTAACAACGAATTCATCTGGCTACGTGTTCCCTCTGCAGCCGTTTTCTTCGATTTATTAGTCTCTTCTGAATCATTTTCATATTAAACTCATAATCAAAAGACTTTACTTCTCTCTTCATAGCTCTCCCTCTCTTTCTTTCTCTTTCTTTCTTTCTCACCAATGCGTAAGCTTTATTTATGAGAAAACAATATCAAAAAATAAACTAATTCTTTTTTTTTTAATTTCCTCTCTCTCTTTCCTTTTCCTTCTTCTTCCTTCAAACGCCCACCAATTCAAAATAGGCAATAAAACGTCAATGCTTTGAATTCCGAAATCGAATATTTTTATTTGCCTCGTTAATCTCATTTCGTGTTTTCCGCATCTTTCATCCTCAATTTTCGTCATTTTTCTTAATAATTTCGTCCTCGTTACCCTTGACAATGGGCTGGTCGCCGAAAACTTGTCTAACCTGTTCGCTGATGACATACAACGTCCTGCCACGATCTTAATAATACGTTACATAACCTTATCTCTGTTTCATTCTAAACAGTCTCTTTTTACCTGTCATTTACTCCTGAGAGATAATAATTCGTCGCATAAATGTTCATGAAATGTTATTCGTTAATGCCACGTCCGTTTAATTTCCTTTTCAAGAAGGGTATGCGTCAAATTGGTTTAGGAATGTTTTTACATTTATATATTTATCGTCCTAAAATACTAAAAATGTATGTGACGCATGGAAGAGAAGTATCGAACCTGTATATTATGCTTCAAACAATGCCAAAGCAATTCCACGTGGCCGTATTTGACATGTGATGTCATTATCTTTGGCGACAAATTGTAGAGTGTATACTGGTCATTTCTCGAAGGTCAGAAACGCACAAGAGTCGCGAAGGATCGAAACCATGGTGGATAAAAGCTGTGGGAAGGAAAAGTAATCAAATGAGAGAGAACCATCTAGCATAACAGATAGTTCCTAAGATATTGCCGAGGATTTCATCATAAATCGTGAAAGGTTTTTTTGTATATTATTTTATATTGTTTTTTCGATCACAGCCTCCATATTCCTTATACGTATGAGTTCCATTTCATCTTTTACGTTCCGATTGCTGTAATTTTCTTTACAATTTTCAAATGCAGACTTTATAGTTGTGTCCCATATGACGACAGATGAATAACACTCACGAGTACATGCTGGATCGATGTTTCACTGTCGTTACGCAAAGTGGCTCGATATAAATCGAAGTTAGAAGTGTGCTTATCGAAGCAATACAAAGAAGTATAAATGAATCATTGATTCTAACACTTAATTTTACGAGAGTGTTACGAAATTCACTAATGTAATTATAATGGAAATGAGAAAGAACACTTGATAACAGGAGGTTGAACATCCTGTATTGAAAAATGGCAGTACCATTAGCTGAATCGTTTCAGGTGAGAAAATTACGTGCTGGGATTCTAACTAAAGGACTGATAGAATGCTTTACAACTCATTAGTACTATTTGACTCAGAATACATTACACTAATTATTACGAAGAATTGAACGTGGGATACTGAATGTCAACATTATAAAGCTGATTGCTTTTACAAGCACTGAGTCTAAAGAAAATATTTTTCGGCATTTCCAGAAGAGATTGAAATATCAATATACGAATTTGATCCAATAGCCAGATAATTCTCTGGGACCAGGAGATTCATCGCGACAGATAAATGCAAGTTTTCAACATCTTCAACACACTATGTAAAAATATTGTCCTGTCTCCACAAAAAATGCTAAGAACGAACTTTGGTTTCTTATATTTTATAATACAGTATAAAGGAATATGAATTACGTTTTCAAGGGTCCATTACTAGTTTTTGATTCATAAATTTTTTATTACTTTTTTTTAAAATTGAACGACGATGGGTTCTTCAGATTCTTTCCTAAAAGGAAGGATATATTAAATTGCCATCCATCTTGACCCACTTTCTGAAATAAGAAAAAACACTTAAGTTTTGGGTCGCTTCAAACACAGAGTAAGCACAGCTCCTCCAGAATAAACACAGGTGTAAGATGTCTCTAACATTGCATCATTCTGTTCAAGGACACATAAAACAATCAAAACATTTATGTTGATAAAAGCTCGGCGTGAGTTTACCGCCAGGTTTCGGTTTATAAAGTACTGACTGAAGCGTACAAATCATTCAAATGACGGCAAAGGACACCAATACTTCTAGACACGACTAGCAGCCCGATGCAGTCAACAGCCGGTCGACTGAATTATGTAAGGAGACGCTAGTCTTTCAGACTTGTTTACTATTTATGGTTTTTTTCTAGCCACGAGGAAAAGTTGAGGAAAATTCCTGCACTGAATACAAATTATTTATCTGTTTTAAGTAGGAGTTCTCTGCGCTAGCATACTATATTTAGCGAGAGTGTTACGCAGTTGAACTATCGTTTTATTTTGAGGTCATATGAAGAAGAAACTAAGTCTTCGTACGTTTTCTTGAACATCGCACAATATCTCCCTCCTCGATTTTTCATCACGTAGTTGAATTGTGAATGAAGGTATCAACGAGCGTTGTTAACATTTGATAGCTCCAAACATTTCATTTCCGTTTCCTTGTAATAGGAATTATTTGGAGCTGCAAAAAAGCTATAAATCTCACAGAACAACTAACGAAATAACTGTCCACACTCCTCTAGTACCTAGCAAATCAAAGCACAACAAAACGTGGGTAAATAGTACACTAGGAATGATTATGTAAGATTTTCAACATTTCAATGTAATGAAGGATCGACGGTTATAGCTCATGCTCATGCAATATGACTTTCAGCACGCCATACTTCTGTTCGATAAGAGCATCGGGAAAGCTGTGAAGTACAGTGCACGAGCTGCAGTTATATACTATCTCAGAATAAATGTTACAAACTTCTAAGGAATGTAGAGAGGTTTGAAAATGTTAACTTTTTGCCAATGAACATAAGGTGGCAAAGTTAGTGCAACGAAGTTCCACATGTGGCATTTGCGCCTAATTGGTAGGCTACGCCGTATGCGCAGACATTCGGCAGATAAATAAAATTTCCTCAGTTGCGTCAGTCTGTCGTACCGATCACGTCTTTTTTTAAAAAAAATATTTCTTCTTCCTCGTATTTTTGCCTTTTAAAGCTGTTTGTATAAAATTTCTAGAACCATAGGATGAACCATCCTCGAGAGACGAGAGAGAGAGGAGAGAGAGAGGAGAGAGAGAGGAGAGAGAGAGGAGAGAGAGAGGAGGAGGAGAGAGAGAGAGGAGAGAGAGAGGAGAGAGAGAGGAGAGAGAGAGAAGAGAGAGGAGAGAGAGAAAGGGAGAGAAAGAGAAGAGAGAAAGGAAGAGAGAGAAAGAGAGCGTGAGAGAGAGAAATGTCCGTAGGGTTGTGTGAGTAAGTAGATTCTATTTGCTTGTCTGTTTGATAGAAATTCTCAAACAATCAAGGGCAAGGGTAACCAGAAGGGGGAAGGACAGCTGGGCCACTTTCCCAATACTCCCAGGAAAAAACTTGGGACGTCTATTTTTTTTTTTCATTCAAAAGAAATAGAAAATGTATTATCTCTAATCCAAATTTAACACTGTAAGTTATTTCTGATGCGTGGATAAATGAATTATGTTAATGAATTGGGGAGGAGGGAATGTTTTGTTTGAAATGAGGGGATCCCTGGATCACGTGCCTCAGTCCCCTGGTTTTCTCTGAACGCCCCTGTGTGTAATTCTGTTATATGAAATTTCACACATGTTCTTTGCGAAAAAGGGATCGCTTTTCACCTTTCGGGCCCTGGAAGCTTGCAACATATATTTTGAGACATCTGGTACACGTATATATTCGAATAATTTCCAGTCACAAGATCTAATGATTAAATTAATGATTAGTTAGTTTATATAAGCCAGTGTGCAACCTGCTGCCCTCTTATTTATTTTGCCATCACAAGATCTAATGATTAAACTAATGATTAGTTAGTTTATATAAGCCAGTGTGCAACCTGCTGCCCTCTTCTTTATTTTGTTGGCACTTGGCCTTCTCATTGGTTAAAAAAACGTATTAGGAGAATTTAAGGTGATACATAAGTAAAATAAAGTGATATATTAAATTTGTGAGTTATATGTAATTCATTTTCTTCCTTAAATACCTCTAACTCGCGCATTCCTACTCTAAAGTTTGATTGATCCTCGTGTAACTAAATGCTGGTCCACACTGATCTAAACTATTGGACTGAAATACTATAAGCTGTAGAGCCGAGAAAGAGAGCGTTTGCCAGGTGTAGGTCTTCCTCCCTCCTCAGTGAGAAAGGTTGGCCGCCTGTTGGCAAACGAGACCCCGTATTCTATGGCTGCATAGAAACAACCTGCTATTCTCCTCAACGTCAGCGCTGGCGTTACCGAGATACTTCCGCGCTCCCCAGTGGCAACCGTTCAAACTAGATGTATGTAATTGGTATATTTTTGTAACTTAAATATTCAACAAAATAATGGGTTTAATGTAAGGTTGGGGTGTTTTCACTTTCGTAGGTAAGAAAACGTTGCTGCCGATTCCTTATTTATGGCTGATTTATTTTTATATGTGTTTCGAAAAAGGAATGCTGACAAGCGAAATAATAAATACCATAAAAGTTGATGGATAATTTTTAGTTACTGGACGCGCCAAGTGGAATAACCATAGTTCAATAGTCTAAGTGTGGTGCATGTTATATCCCGTGTTTTGAATGACTGATTAGTGATTCCGGGCGCGTCAACTGCTAAGGTTAACATTCCCGCAAGTGTAGTGCATGTTTTATCGCTTTGGTTCGCTGGTGGGTTTCTCCCAACCAGGACTCTCCCACCAGCGGGGCACCGCTCCAGCCGGGACAAGCTCTAAGCTCCAGACCGGTCTTCCGGAATATGTGGTTGTGTAGTGCATGTTAGTGTAAGTGTGTATGTAAGGGGAGAGAATAGGACAAGGAATGGGAAGGGCAGATCGCGCGCGGTTCGTGGCCCGTTTCGTAGGGTACTGCTCCGGCATTCGCCTGGTGTTGATCGGAGAAACCACGGAAAACTACCGATCAGAGCAGCCGGCCGCTAGAATTCTCCTCCAGACAGCGACTGAATTCGACCTAGCTGGAAAGCTAGTGTCGAAAATCCTGCCGCCGTCAGGACTCGAACCTAGGACCTCCCGGTCAGATGCGCTGCAGTGACATCCCGCTGGATGGTGAGACCCTTCGTCGACCTACGGCGGCTAGCGGAGCTTTTCTCCAACCAGCTCTCTCCAATCAGCAATGCACCCCGCCCCCAGCCGGGACAATGTCTAAGCTCCCGGCGTATGGTAGTTTAGTGCATGTGAGTGTAAGTGTGTGTATATAAGAGAGGAGGATGGGTCAAGGAATAGGAAAAAAGATCGAGCGCTGTCAGTGGCCTGTTTGTTAGGGTACTACCCCGGCATTTGCCTGGTGTTGACCGGAGAAACCATGTAAAACTACTGATAAGAGCAGCCGGCCGCTAGAATTCTCCTCCAGCAGCGGCTGAATTCGACCTATCTACCTAGCTAATATCGAAAACGCTGTCACCGTCGCAGAGGAACCCTGGGACCTACCGTTCAGAGGCACTGCAGTGACATCAGTTGATGCCCTAAGCCACATTTGCCAGTTTATATCCCGGGAGATGACGGTGTTTCCGCTAACTGAGAAGGTGTGATTCGGCGCCGATGTTCACGTCAGCTTTTATGGGTTTCACCCTCACCCGATGCACCGCGCCCCCCGAAATGCGTTTGGAGCAGAAAAAACACGGCACCTGTGCGCAACATAGCCATCAGAGAGAACACCTATTGTTTTGTCTTCACGATTTTTTTTTTAATTTGTTGCGTCTACACCTTGACACAACGCGTCTCCAAGCCCCTTAAGGGGCGTTGAGCGCTTTGCACTGTGGAGTAATCCTCCATTAATGTGCTTTATTTAATATTTGTCAAGTCTCATCACGTCGCAATCAGCCAGTGCCTTTTATCCCTTCGGCCAGGGGCTCGACGCCGTTAGATCCCGGGGTTCCTAGCTGGTCAGCCAACCACGAACCCGCGAGTCTCCAATTCGCTTAACCTTCGTAACTTCACGGAGCGCAGTAAACGAATTCGGCTAGCGCCGCCGGCAAACGATGTAAACGCCATGGCGACCCTCGTTTACAGTCGGCAACCATGTACATTGCATTAAAAATATGCAACTGTGTTTCCTTGAGACAACTACAAACACATAATTTTGTAAACGTTTTACAATGAATACGGAAGATACGACGAAATTTCTGTTTCACAATCAATATGGATGAGTGGAAGAAGATTCCAGAATACAATTTCTAAGGAAGCGCACTTTCCTTTCCCAACGAAAGAAACTGCCACCGTCAGATCTGCTTGAGAACCTCTCTTCTTAAAAAATTCCCAGGACGAAGTGCACGGACTAAACCGAAACGCGCAGCAGTCCACTGTATAAAGTGCGACGGGTGCAGCGCTCAATGTTGACGCCGAGGAGGGATAAAATTTCTCGCTACACAGCGACGCCTCTCGTGGTTGGTGCTGACTGGGCATTCGTCCTGCCCCAACTTCCTGTAAAACACTGTCTAAGAGGAATATTCTCCGGCAAATAAAATAAACTTGTTTTGTATTGCAGCACTATAGACGACTGTTTTCTGTACAAGAAAATGATTGTAAAATGACATATTGTTGTATAGATTACCCATCACCGCTTTTTGCACACATGCCAAATATCCCGGACGTCCCAATAATAAAGTTGTTTCCAAAATTTAACTTTGATTCTCTTGTAAATGTATAATGCTGATGTACAAAAGATAACGTGTGCAACTCGTTTATAATACTACTCGCTCCTAACGCCTCTAGTTTTCAAAACATGTACTTATGAAATAAAGCTTACCATTATGAACTAGTTAGATAATATACTATTATTCATACTGTTAAAGACGCTGCCCTACGAAATAATGTGCTGCTACCGTATCTCTTCACTTACGGTTGATGAAAAAATTTATCTACTACTATCCTGGTCACTGCAAGCGGTGACTCACGTCCACCTGGCGGCGACGTAACACACTATTTGTCATCACGTGATCTAATATATTTTACATTTTACTAAAAACTGAAATTAAATCAAGTGAAATAAAAGTGATCCAGCGTTGACAAAAAGTCCAAAGGTGTTGGTTCGTGGGGTCTTTGTCACCTGAGATCATTAGAACCAATCAAAGTCCACACATGATTTTATATTTTACGTAACATTAAGAATTGAGATCGACTTATTTACTAATTAACTAGTTGTTAACTTGAGTCGGTTTGTCTTTTCATATTTCTCTCCCATAATTCCCTTTCATAATTCTCTCTCCTAATTCCCTCCAAGCCTCCATAAAGGAACATGTACCACCATTCAACTGTTGACATATTTTCCTCGTAACCACAACTCTGTCGTTCCTGGTAATTTCACCAGTGTATTTCGAACTCCGTATCGAAGGAAATAACAAACAATAATGTGCCAGTAAAAAATAAATATGTTACATTCGCGCAGGAAACACCCCAAAAACCTCGGACCTGAAAATTCCCGAAAGCTAAGTTATTTAGAAATAGCTAGTAATGTAACATAATGTTATGTAAATGTAACTTCATTTTCTTTGAACGTCTTCTAGAATTCGGTGGGAAATACAATTATTCAAGTTATCGTTTCCATGTTGTCGCGGCAGGAAGTATTATTCCGAAGGACAACATGGATAAGAACCAAAAATTATTGCCTTTTTATCCTTGAAAATAGATTTTATTACATGGGAATTTGTTTTGAAAATTTAAGTAGTATATGACTTAGAGTAGGAATCACAGAATTTTGAAAATGTGCACACAATTCACTTTTCCCCATAGCACGTCATACGCAGTTTTAACTGTTTTTGACGTAAAATAAATAAATAAATAAATAAATACCGAAATTTAATGAAACAAGAATTGATGTTAATGAAATTTAAAATAAAATAAAAATATTTTTTTATGGAATACAGTGCAAGTTATGTGAAGCGTTTTATATATACGATGGCAATGCGTTAGGAAACAGTTGACATTTTCAGCAGAAAGTAAATAAATCTCGAATTTCTGCAAAGAAAGATAACTTTGTGAATCGTGCCAGACTGGGTACACACGATTTGTTGTTCAAATATATTCGACGCCAATATTTAAGATACTACGCAGGAGCGAAGGAAAAGAGAAACGTGATAAAGTAGTTGGCGAAGGTCATTGGGAGATTTCATCAATCAATCAATCAATCAAAGGAGTCTCCAACTTGTAACAAAATTCGAAACATACAAGAACTCTGGAATGCGACCGTAAATCATGGACGTTGAGTTCATGGAATGAAATGAGACCAGGGAATAGAAAACTTTGGTCTGCTGCTATCAATGATGATACGAATCTCTTGTAGCCACTTCACCGGCTCACTTAACTATTCATTTATCATTACCTCACGTGGTGCTTTCATTCCCGGTAAAAAGCAATGAGTCATACTTCCTGTCTTGATTTCATTGACTGTCCTGTCACAGTCTCACTCACCAAGGCGAAATCTCTCTCTTGGAACGCAATGATTCATATTCGTGGCATTCGCATTCGGATTCGTGGATTCGTATTCGGAAGGCAATGTTTCACATCTCCTATCAAATATCCAATAGAGAGAAATAGTTTTTGCATTTACGAGAATAATGAGAAGCGCCAAGTAGAACAAGTCATCGTTTTTAATCTATTCTCGATAACACTATATTCATTTGAATTGCAAATTTTCATAAAATATTGAATAATCACACAAATAAATTCAGAAATTTAGACATTTAAAAAAACTAAAGACAATTTACAGAAGTTTTTTTGAACAATTGTACAACACGAAGAAATAAAGGAAGTCATCTCTATCAACTTTGTAAATTTATTGAGATAGCTGGCTTTCGATGGCTTTGTCGTTATCATCCGTCTAATACCCATAAACTACAAGATACGTATGTGAAATGCAAGTGGATATTAATATATAAACCAGTAGCAAATGACATTACAAAATATACAATGCAAAGGGGGGGGTTAATGCAATGACATTCCCTTACAATTTTGTAGTGTCATTTGCGACTGCTCTGTATACTAATATCCCCTTGCATTTCACATTGTGTAATTTAATTTTGTATCTTATTTTGTAATTTACTGGTATTTTTTTATATGTTATTTTCTTTACATTGTAGACGGATGATGACGGTACAGCCATCGAAAGCCGGCTATATCAATAAATTTACTAAGTTGACGGAGATAACCTCCTTTATTTCTTCGCATAATATCGTCAACAACACCACATCACATTTCCCACGTACAACAGACCAAGTAGCATGGATAAACACGTGTTTCATAAAAGGAAAAATAAATTAAGTTTACAAGTCGATGCCATTTTATGTTCATTTGAATTGCAAATGTTCATAAAATATTGAATAATCACACAAATAAGTTCAGAAATTTAGACATTTAAAAAAATAAGACAATTTACAGAAGTTTTTTTCAACAATTGTTCAACACGAAGAAATAAATACTTATTCCACCCACGTCTCCGCCACCGCTGACCTCGCCCCCCCTCCCACCACCAGCACCATTCCCATATCGCCTCCAGGAAGTGGGGGCGGTGCCCCGCTGGTGGGAGAGTCCTGGTTGGGGGGAAACCCTGCAGGCCGACGGTAGGTCGGTGCCGGGTCTCGCCATCCAGCGGGGGAAGATCACAGCCATCTCTCGAGAAAAAAACATGCACTATACTAACGGGACAAATTACCTAATCAGTTGACGCGCCTGGAAACACGAAAAATCAATCAAGGAAGTGGAGCCTGGATGAAAGCTTCTCCAACCTTTCCCAACCGAGTAACTGGCGCAGGACCTCGCTATAATAGGACGATGCTATAATAGCTGCGCCAACGAACAACAGACTCCCGGCACACGCTCAACCGTTGAAGACCATTCACACGGAAACTAGAGGAACTACATCACACACTTTCTCGCATTATTTCTCAAATTGCAATTTTCGAAAATTCAGAGAGTTCAATGGAAATGAGATCTGCATCATTATTTTAAGCGTAACTTGTTCTATCAGTGGAGAAAAAAATTGGAGTGGTTTTTGAGAAAAATTTTCTTTTATAAATTGTATTAATTTCAAAAATAAATTATCCAATTAAAAAATTGTACGTGACCTATTTTAAAGAGCTGATATTTTAGAACATATTTTGTTTAAGGGGAAAATCTCTATTTTCAATGTTGTAGTTTTGAAATGTTAACTTTCAACAATACGACAGAAATGAGACTAGAGCCAATTTGTTTACTGTTTTGATAGATATGAGCATTTTTTAAGAAACTATTGGAGCTGTCTGAGAAAATAAAAATGAATTGAAAAATAGTCTGTTTCACGCAGTACGGAGCAGTACTCAGGCAGCACTCTCTGAGGACGTCCACAACATGATGGCCGAAACGTCAGCCACCACGACAGAGATGCGGCTAGCCCCGGATAGCCTACAAAATATAGATAACAATTTCCCACTTTTTCGTTACCAGGGCGCAGCAAACGATTTTTATGATTACTAAGTAAGGGCGAGAAAGTAAAAGTTGGACGTAGGCAGGAGAACATAAATATATACATAAAATGTAAACATGGACCCACAACATATATGTACTCACGCACATATTTAGACAATATTACTAGGAAGTGGAAGGGATCAGGTTTCGTTAGAAACGCAAGAACTCAGGGAAAATCCAATAACAATGAAACAGTTTTGATTTTGAGTGAAAATGCAAATATTTTCGTCTATTGTCTTACCGACTGTAATATCTTTGAGCACCACTGCTAATGAAACAGTTGTCCCCATGAGACACCAAGGCTCCAAGAAAGAGGCCACCAACCATTAAATACTTTCTATTCGCGTGTTGCGTTATACAACAACTTTTCTTGTAACTTTTCTCCACATGCAAGGAACTGTTGGAAGGTATAATACGCGTATATTGTACACTATACTGTTATTTCAGCATTCGTGAATACTGTTTTTGTATAAACTATTTATTAGAGTAATCCCATCAATTAATTTTTATAGTATTCGGAGTCTTAACAACGGGATCAGTATTTGAGGATGTTCTCTTGCAAACAATTTTTATAGACTTCAGATTCTTATCTATGGGAAAATTCTTTAGGGATGACCTCTCGTAAAGTTTCCTGGCTTGGTGCAGTTTTCCCCTCGTTTAATTTTACCACACTACATCACAACACGTTGCAGTTGGTTTTACAGACTTGAAACATCACATTTGTTGTTTGTTGTTTTTAATATTTAACGAGCAAATTTTGGCTGGGTGTCTTACCCAAGGGCAGCGGGGGTGGGTGCAAACAACTTAAAAGCGAAGAAATGCTGTAAAACAGGTTCCCAGGCGGACTCCCAGTTCCCTGGCATCAGTCGAATCTCAGCTCTGACATCAGCGGGAGAGCATACGGAACCTACTGTCAGGCAAAGCACACATTTCTTCTTAACATGCTCGAAAGGCGTGTTATGGTCAGGTGATCTGTGTACGTCATTACATCACTACCCGGATTATCATCCTGAGCAAAACAAGTGGGAGTTTCACCCAGCAAGGATGGGAGTGTGTCAAACGTTTTCGTAATAACGAGTTCAACTGTCGGGGAGTTACAATAAGTAGTGAGGTGGCTTACGTATCTGAAGGACGTATCTCCATTTCTAGATACCGGGCTTCAAATTCTTGGATAAAATTTTTGGCTTAATCGCTCAGAGGCTGTTGTGTGAATGCAGTGGCCAATCACCTATCCTATTCAATCGTCTATATTCATTAAAAATTGTTTAACTATTTACTACTTCCAAATAGCAGTTCTCTGGATTTGGGACTGTCATCAACAGAGAGGACGCTAAAAAAGGTACAGATAATGGTTCCATCCATTTTTAAGCTCCTTTTGAAAACCATAAAGTTACATAAAGTCAAACCTAGGTTTCTCGTTTTAGAGTTTCAGTTGTTCATTGTATATCAACATGCGCTGGTGCAGCCAGGTATTTAAATGTCCGACCTTCAAACACTTTTTCTACCGATTTTCTCTACCTTAAATAAACAAACAACTTTATTCCGTGATTGATTTTCACCTTATTCGGTGATCACATTTGGGCTTTTTAAATGTTCGTTGAAACACACAGCACATAAATCATCATTGACTGGCATAAACAGACCAATAGCAGAACTAGTATCAACGGGGAAACTCAATAGAGCACTTTCAAATGATTTAGTGGTTCAAGATACATTGAAGTGATGTAAGATACGAGAAAAGAGAGGGAAACAATGTGTATATCACCAGAGTATCCTGGTGACTGCATCAGGTCCAAGTTGACATGAATCATGCTCTGCTCATTACAATTCTCACTCAGACTCCTTTTATAAGCAACAAGCTGAATAATTGGAATTAGAAGTAGGAAATGGGCGAAAAGGAGGGAATTATTTGTAAAATGTTCTCTGACGTTATGCAAGCGGAAGTCACATACAATTTACGTACAACGGAACTGTTGGTATAAATATCAGTGTTATCTATACAGTAAAAACACCTTTTAATGCACTATTTCTGTAGAGTATATTAAGAAGATGTGTCTAAGTATCACATTATGCACTCGCAATGAAACGCACAGTGTGAGTAGTTGACCAATATTTATAGTTCATTAGTCCTTCACGTGTGATGTTGACTTTGACAATTTCAATTGAATCGACAGCTCTAATGCATTAGACCGGGATAGGTGGCTCAAGGAATCAGTTGATGACACTGCAGAGGCTATGACCGGGAGGTCCTCGAGTTCGAGTCTCGATGGTGGCAGGATTTTCAACACTAGTATATAGCTAGGTCTAATTCAGCCGCTGTCTGTAGGAGAATTCTAGAGGTCGACTGCTCTGATCGGTAGTTTTCCGTAGTTTCTCCGACTAAATACCAGGCGAAAGCCGAAGCAGTACCCTAGCAAACAGTCCACGTCCGATCTTTTCTTCGTCCTTCTTCCCCTATCCTCAGCCCTTACACACGCACTGATTGATTGATTGATTTTTTCGTGTTTCCGGGCGCGTCAACTGCTCTGGTCATTAGTCCCGTTAGTGTAGTGCCTGTTTTTTCTCGGGAGATGGCGGTGATCTTCCCCCGCATGATGGTGAGATCCGGCGCCGACCTACCATCGGCTAGTGGGGTTTCCCCCTAACCAGGACTCTTGCACCAGCGGGGCACCGCCCCAGTCGGGACAAGCTCTAAGCTCCCGACCGATCTCCCGGAATATGTGGTTGTGTAGTGTATGTTAGTGTAAGTGTGTGTAAAGGGAGAGGATAGGACAAGGAAGAGGAAGGACAGATCGCGGTCCGTGGCCCGTTTGTTAGGGTACTGCTCCGGCATTCGCCTGGTGTTGATCGGAGAAACCACGGAAAACTACCGATCAGAGCACACACAATGACACGTACACTACCACGCATGCCGGAAGACCGGTCGGGACCTTAGAGCTTGTCCCGGCTGGAGCGGTGCCCCGCTGGTGGGGGATACCTTGTTGGGGAAAACCCCGCAACTGGACGGGTAGGTCGGCGCCGGATCTGGTTATGCAAGAGGGAAAGTTCACCGCCAACGCCTACGGTAAACATGCACTACACTGATGGGGCTTTGTTGACCTTAGCAGTTGACCGCCAGGAATCACCAATTAATCAATCAACCTAACGCATTGGTCAGACCCCGTGTGTAGCAATTAGTCGCCCCTTTATATCGCTTACGTACTTGAAAGTAAATGTGGTGGCGTCATTTGTACGCTACACCGTTAACTAAATGTTTTTAAAGTTCGGCAGCAAGCCATATAAATTTTCAAGTTTGAGTTGAACTTTCTCTTTCACAGACGTAATCGGCAATACTGTAAACAAGTTTTAGAACATATTGGAATGGAAATTCATTTTTAAATCTGACAAAGTTCCTTGGTACATGACATTAATTCGTTTAGAGAAAAAAAACATGTTTCATTTATCCAACTGTTTGGAGTGAGAAGCAGTAATTCTATCGAATTAAACAAAACGGTAACCATGACACCACGTATTGCTATTTCGTATACTGTGACGAAACTGAATCCAGATCTTGCGTAAGATTTAGTGAAATTATAAATAGATCACTCCCAAGAGCGAAGTCGGCGCCACTTTGAGAGAACCGGTTTCGACCACTGGTCGAAGAACCAAAGAGCAAAGTAGACACATCGCGAGAGGCACTAAAGGTCAGGAATCCGAACAGCATGTAGGTGCGAAGATTCCAAAATAATTCGCACAAAACATTTGTTCTTCTTCTTCTTCTTCTTCTTCTTCTTCTTCTTCTTCTTCTTCTTCTTATTATTATTATTATTATTATTATTATTATTATTATTATTATTATTTTATTTGTGCTCGCGAATAGGCCATCTTGGTCCACGCAGGACATGCACTTGCACGGGCTCAGTATCATTTTATCACGTTGCAAGTCTTGCATGTAACTAATTAGGGGGATCAGCATTAGGCTGAATTCGATTTTTATTTCCCCAGGGTTGTTAGTCCTGGGGGATGGAAGATGAAATGATGATAATGAAGGATGATATTATTATTATTATTATTATTATTATTATTATTATTATTATTATTATTATTATTTCTCTTGCTTAAGACCCCGCGTGTTAAACCTGTTTGCAAGTTTTCGTTTTTCTTCCTTTCAAAATTTTTATTTATCCTTCCATTGGTGGGGTTCCTTCCTTTCCCTATTCTCTGCACTTCTTTACGTTGCACATTCGTTTTTATTTACCATGTTTTGAGACAGGATATTCCCGGATTCGATATCTCTACTCTAAACTTTGCCTTCAAAAATGTTTCCGAAAAGTATCGTGCCTAACTAATAAATAAAAACTCGTATCAAATAAGTTTTGCTTTTCGTTTATCGATGTCTATCGGTAGTACTACCATTCCTCTGGTAATTTTTGTAGAATCGTCTCAATACTCATCCATTATTTTCATCTAGTTCTGCTAAACAGTCTTCAGAAATTCACCTTTGGAATAAAAAATATAGTATCTCTTTCTTCTGATTTCCCTTCGTCCATAATGTTAATAATAATTTTTAAAATTATTATTATTATTATTATTATTATTATTATTATTATTATTTACAACATAAAAAATTATTATTTCAAAACTTCGACAACTTTTCTGAACATTGGTTCGAGCACTAACCTTACCGATTTACAATCCTTTCATCATTTTTCTCCTTCAATTAATAACACTCCATAATTTTTTTTGCAATGAAGAGGTAAAGTGATAATGAAGGTAATTTGAGACATGATAAACAACTAAATTAAGGAAATGAATAAAAGAAGGAGAGGAGGCTGTGAGCCATCGTCGGATAAACAGAAAAAAATTCAAAAGGAGGTAAATAAAAAGAGTGAAAACACAGGTCTACTGAAGAAGATCCCGAAATGTAAATGAAATATAAGGAATAATTGGGCAAAACGTTCAAAGGGGGAAAAGTCACATAAAATAACTCGAGGAATGCAGGAAAGTGTAAAGATGGTCGAGGGGGACACGGGACATTAGGAGTCCGGGACATGCAGAGAATATTCAAGATAAATATTACAATTTTACGTAATCAACACTTATTCATACAAAAAAGGGGTTGTAAAACCGAATATATTTTTTCAATATTTTCCCCCTTTTTCGACGTATTTGATTTAGTGGACTACCACTCCGCGATCTTGAGACAAAGATTCGTGTGAACAAAGAGTTCTTGCAATAAGTGGTCAGTTTTTGGTTTGAATGGCTATTTTGAAAACCTAAGTGTTTTTATTCAATACTGGCCTCCAATCTGTGCTAGCGTTTCTGTTTGGCATAAGATATAGAGAAACCTGGCTCATAAGATCCTCATATGATATTTGAGGCTTATTAAGTCTCACGTGAAGGTTACATCTATCTAACAAGATGCCTCGACCTGCGCTAACCCAGATATTATTTCTACAAGAGCCTGTATCAAGTCCAATGTTCAGTACTCGTAATTTTCTGATACACCCACGTGGATTCTTATTCATTTCACAATTTTCAGCGAAATTCTTCGACACACCTTGAGGCATTGGAAGCGAGAACATCTCGCTCGGCCCCAGTCCGCAATCGCCCGCTAAGAACTGCCGCTAGGAGTCTTCGTGGCGGCGCGAAATGTCAAGGAATGCGGTGAGCGGTGGCCTATGGAGCTCAGATGCTAATGACCGAGCGAACAATAGGAAGCTGGAAAGTGTGGGAGGAGAGCCCAGGGTCACTCGCTGCTCTTCGGGGAATGCATCTGCGCGACAGGTAGTCGGTCGGCATGCGCGTTCATATTTTCAAAACATCCATTTTTACCCTCGATGTTTTGAAACCGATGTTTTTAGCATAGATTTTCTGAAACTGATTTCTAGTCTCCATATTTTGAAATCAAGTTCTTTAGATTCCATTTTTTGAAACCGATGTTTTAGCCTCAATTTATAGACACCGATGTTTCCAATCTCGATTTATTGTATTCGATGTTTTCAATATCGATGTATTGAAACCAATGTATTTTCAACCTCCTTTACTGAAACCGTTCTTTTCATCCTCGATTTATTGGCACGGAAGTTTTCAATCTCGATTTAATAAAATCAATGCCTTTTTTGACACTGACTTTCTTTTGATTGATATTTTTTGTTGTCGATGTTTTGTGGTAATTGTTTTTGTGTTGTCGATGCTTTATTTTTGAATGAAAAAAGTTTTATCATATAAAATAATCCTATCTTCACTTGCACTTGTCAGTAAATTGAAAATGTCTTGAGAGCAAATTGACCGAGCTTGGAGGAGAAAGAAACAGTATTGTTTGAGAAGATTCGCACATTCGGATTAAAGAGGTCACGTTCTCCCCCTCTATACTTCAAGGCCTCACATCGTATAGATTAACCCACTAACATTTTACTGTGATAATTATATTTTGAGATTTTTGTAATGACAAAAGTTGCAGCTAAGTATGTCAGCGATGACGACATCCATCCCATCCGAAATAGTTTTTTCCTTAATAGTCCAGTCAATTGGTGCTCAAAAAGGGCAAATAGCGGAAAGGTTTTATGTAGTTTTGACATTTTTTGGGGCTTCTGAACACTAATATCAGGTCTGACAAGAAGAATTTTGCCAGAAAAATATATTTTAGGCAAACAGCGTACTACACAAATTTCGACTTGTATCAGCTTTTTCAAAATAACTAAAAAAACATCAATTTTTCGTGAATGGACACTACTAAAATAAAAAAGATACAATTACCAATATTTAACGTATTTACGTTTTTTTATCCATCCAACAGTTTGTCCTCAAGAGCAGCGAGAAATTTGGTATTACAAACAAAAACATGTGAAAAGGGAAGGATTCCTTTTTATCTCAATATAACTCAAAAAACTGTCAGTTCTTGCCAGTGTTGACCTGACATGAAATTAAAGAGATTCAATTTATTTACATTTTATGTTTTTACTTTTTTTCTTCATCAACCGCTTAGTCGCGAGAACGCCTCGAAAGTACGTGTAATAGTGTGGTATATACAGAAGTCACACCAACTGTGGGCCATCCTCATAAACTTCTAAACGGTTCCTGATTTCGAAATTCAGTTTTCGCTCAACAATGCGAAATAATGGGGAAAGTATGTCGTAGAGATATTTATCGAAATATTTTTTGTTTTCGAGAAATTAATAATCTTTGTTGAAATGGATCCATATAATGTTCTCATTAGCAATAGATAGATCATAAATACGCGAATGAAATGATGTAACATACGTTAATGTTTTGATAATATTTTGAGAATAAAATTCTACTTTCAGACAAGGGATTTTAAATGAAATGTACAAAATTTCCTGTAGCAGCCCTTGCAGCTGTCACATTTGGGGGAAAGTTGCCTTCGCAGCGCCGGCATTTTTTCTGGGAGAGGAGAGAGGTCGCGAAGGCCATTTTCCCTAAAAGCGACAGTTGGGACAGCTACTACAGGAAAAATTGCATGTTTAATCTTAAAATCTCATATAAGAAAGTAAAATTTTATCCAGAAAAATACTATCACAATTTTAATATATGTTACATCAATGCATTTTTCTTCTGTTCTATCTATTGCTAGGAGAAAAATAGATGGTTCCATTTAAAAAAGTAAATATGAATAAATTTCTCAAAAACCAAAAATATTTCAAGCAATATCTTAACGCCATATAATTTGTTCCATGATTCCATATTGTTGAGCAAAAAATGCCTTTCGACATCGGGAACCGTTTAAAAGTTTTGCGAGTGGCCCAAAGTTTTGGGGGTGGTCCTGTATTTCTCTCAGTATTTACTTTTAGACGCATGGTTGGTAACAAAATAATTCCTCCCGCTTGCAGATGGGTTTGCATTTTCCTCCGAAGTGTTGCAATGTGTAATGGAACAGAAATCTGCACAACGTACTCGTGAACAGATCAAAATTCCTCTGTAACATTTCACTCGGCAAAGAAATATGAAGAGATGAAGTACTCAAGAGGCAAGGAGAATGGGCCAAGACTTATCAATGCATCTGAAGCATTTTCCTTTCCCTCAAAACATTCAATTATTCTCAATCAGCACTGGTACTGTGACTGACAATAAAAGTAACTGCCACAATAATTGAGATTTGGGCAGTAGGAGACTTATTGGCGGCGTATTCGCAATTGTCAAATTCAATCAGACAGACTACTTACTATAATCATTCGTGCAATACAAGTTAAGTACTATCAAAACCAACAGCTCTTGTCCAAAGAATGGCTGTTTCTAAGCGGTTGGGTGCCCAGATTGAGGAGCTTTTGTACTGCGACCTGGTCTTTTATTTATAGTTCTTATTCACCAATGGCTGATGAAAAGGAACCAATCCACTCTCTGTAAAGCATTCAGACAAATAACAAACAAATAATTCAGTGCTCAAGTTTAATACGTCATTAATAAGAGGTTTTTATCGAATAGTTTTTTGACCCATGGGCCGATCATTTTCTTCTATCCTTGTCTCGGATTCCGCGGCAATTATTATTAAAAATGGTAAGATAGGTATTAAGAGAAATCGACTTCAGGGGAAAAGTTAAGTCACTTCCTTTTTACAAACTTTAAATAAGGAATATTGCGGCCTCTATCAAAATAAACAAAAATTAAATTGTTGAGTTATCGTCAATAAATATAGTTTACTGTTTTTGTATTTTCTATCTAATAAATCTTTTGTTAATCCTTCTCATAATTTTTTGAATTCGTTTTGTCTTATTTGTAAATTAATTATAACGGCGACGTTCGAATTAAATTCTCCCCTCCCACGCGAACACAAACATTAATGTTAGAGGTTATTAAAACACATATGGTTTGCAAGCGATATAATTTATTGATATCAATGTTTTAATTTTGAACATTGATGTTTTGTTGGCGGTGTACCATTCCTACGGCGGTGATGCAACATGGCGATGGGCTGGGGAGGGGGGTTGCGTCAGAAGTGACAATCGTCGAGTTCTGAACAGGCTCAAAAGACTGTTGCTAGTCAGGTTCACTCACAAATGGAGTGTCTGAAAAAAGTCCCATGGAAGCTGGCAAGTTGGGAAACGCTCCTTTACCGGTCCTGTGAACGTATGGTATCTTTCACCGTACGAGCAGCACAAAGTGAAACAGTCTTTATGCCAAATAATCCAAATCTGAAGGTTTCTTACGAAATACAGAATTACCCAGAACCAATTCTCTGAGCTCTCTCCACATTTTCAACTTATCGTTGAGCCTACATGATCAATACACCAGCATTATCAGTTCACACTTATTACATGAAGCACTCCTTATCTTGTTAGTTAAAATTTTCTCAAGTACCGTAATCCTTCATTCCTCTACTTTATAGCGGTTTAAAATTTTTTTTCATAAGTTTTCATTCATTCTTTTTATTCTCTAAAGTGGGAAAAATGTTACTTTTACCTAGACATGATTTTTCAATTCTAATTTGAAGTGAGAGCGAAATCAAGAAAGTATGTATAACCTCTAGAACTATTAGGAAAGTACCTTCACCTTTTTTGTGGATACACTCTCTGCTTTTCGAAGCTTACATTCAAATTGTATTTACCAGAACATTTTGAAGGTTACGTCAATGTATAATGTGTCGAGTCAATTCTTTTTACGGAGTGCTTCAAAGTATTCTTAAATTCCGGGTGACAGGGGATCTCCGTCCAGCTTAACGCTGGTACTAGTGACGTGGGTACCAGCGAAAAAACAACACAGGAAGCTGCAAATATGTTTCCAACTCTACCAGGGTTGAGACGGATCCCATTGCCCCTCACCCCACCATATTTAGGATATTATTCTTTTTTTATTATATCAGTGAATCCGTATGGTCATGCCTGGAAATGGGTGAATGGCTTTGATGAGAAGGTATTATGAAGATAAATGAATGATGATTAGGGATCGAATTTCAGTGCGAATGTATATTTCTCCCCTGAATGCAAATATTCCTATAAATGAATTTGCCACGATATTTAACACGAAAATAAAGACACTTTCGAACAATACGTGCTGTGGAGCCCATCTTAAAAGTCGGTACCGCTGATGAATTAACACACGTGACATAACTTCCACAAGTCACAGGGGAATTTCAGTTGCTCTAGAAATCGTTTACAAACGTGTATCTGATGCTAATTGTTAAGTTATTGTTGAGCGGTATGCATTCCATTGTCAAAACTATTACTACTTCACGAAATTTCATTCTGAGACCCACTAAGAATAAACTGCTGCATGAATGTGAGTGAAAATAAGGATTTATAGTGCATATTTTCGAAACTTTTACTGCATAAATGCATACATATTTCATAGATTATTAGTGAATATAAATGCGGTCACTAATGATGATGTACCAGTGGTGGACTGAGACACAGAATAAAATCGGAGAACCCATAGAAAACCTGCCGCGAACCTGCTTGTCCACAACATAGTCCTCGTGGACCGTCCGGGATTTGACTGTGCATAGGCGGCACAGTCTACCGACTTTTGCCGAAAGCAGCGAGACTGATGATGACTGCAAAGCCGTCGAAAGCCGGCTATCGTAATAAAAATAATATGTTGACAAAGATGACCTCTTTTATTTCTTCTCAGAAGAACGTAAACAACATCAAATCAGAAATCCTACAATACATTATTAAAATCTATAAGAGGTCAGGTTGATAGATTGATTGATTTTTTCGTGTTTCCGCGTCAACTGCTTTGGTTATTAGTCCCGTTAGTGTAGTGCATGTTTTGATGGCGGTGATCTTCCCCCGCTGGATGGCAAGATCCGGCGCCGATCTACCGTCCGGCTAGTGAGGTTTCCCCCTTACCAGGACTCTCCCACCCGCGGGGCACCGCCCCAGCCGGGACAAGCCCGAAGCTCCCGACCGGTCTTCCGAAATTGTGGCAGTGTAATGCACGCTAGTGTAAGTGTGTGTGTTAAGTAGAAAGGATAGGACAGGACAAGGTAGATCGCGGAAGGAAAGATCGCGCGCGGTCCGTGGCCCGTTTGTTAAGGAACTGCTCCAGCATTCGCCTTGTGTTGATCGGAGAAACCACGGAAAACTACCGATCAGAGAAGCCGGCCGCTAGAATTCTCCTCCAGACAGCGACTGAATATAAGTATTCACAAAATAATTATTAATGTACCATACGTATATTTTTCTTCGTTAAAATGCGTCTTCCGAATTACTCTTCGTTTGTACTCTACCAACATTCCTTCACCTATTTCTAATCTCGCACAAATTCGTTACAAAGTCCTCCCCCCCCCCCATCTGTATGTTTCTCTTGAATGGCTCCGCCATGCGCTTGTCCCCTTGAATCGCAATGCATTCGCCGTTTCCTTCGCGCGCCTTCTTTAGCCGCGGCGCGGTCGCTCTAGGAATAAATACCGCGGCGGCGGCGGCGGCGGCGGCGGCGGCGGCGGCGGCGGCGCAGGCGCAACCTTGCCGCGCGGCGGTGGTGGCAAGGTCGATCGGCGCGATGTCTCGATCCGCGCAAGGCCGAGGGGAGGCGACTTTCACCGCACCGCGCCGGCGCCTGGAAAGCTCCGGGGAAGACTACCGGATTTTTGACGGGACGGGACGGAACTGTACCGGCGCGCTGGTTGCGCAAGGTCTGGTTTCACTCGCGTGGAGGGGAGTGGATTTTCTGGTGGGTGAGGCGACTAAAGTACCTGTTACCAGAGGAACGTATCTAGTTTTGAAAGGTGAAAAAAATGCTCTCTGAATAAAAGAAGGAAAAGTAGAAAGTGAAATAGCATAATGATCGGGAGATCCTAGGCTCGAGTCCTGACAATGGCAGGATTTTCCACACTAGCTAGATAGTTAGGTCGTATTCAGTCGCTGGTTGGAGGAGAATTTGAGCGGGCGGCTACTCTGATTGGTAGTTTTCCGTGGTTTCCAGACCTTTTCTTAATCTTCCTTGCCCTATCCTCACCCCTTACATACACACACTTACACTTGCATGCATTATCCTACCACACATGTCGGGATATCGGTCCGGAACCTGACTGGGAGACACTACACAATACAAAGTGGTGTAAATCGGCGCCGGATCACCAGGGGAAGATTACCGCCACTTTCCAAGAGAAAAACACGCACTAAACTTACGGAATGAATGACCTTAGCTGTTTACGCGCCCGGAATCACTAAACAATTAATCAATTAAACGTACCGTACAATATAACTTGAGAAATGTCGACCAGAATTTTATTAAGGTCAGCCAATTTTATTGGTTTGATATGTTTATTGACACACTGAAAAACAAAAATGATTTATGTTGCTCCTCAATGTGCCAATCAACTTATCAAACCAATGTAATCGGCTGTTTGTACCAAGATCCTGGACTACATTTCCCAAGAAGAATATGTTTTCTCAGTCTTGCCATGTTTGTAAATTCAAGTGGACGGTTCTAGGTCCTTTTTAGTTTACCTGATCGAAGTTGACTTTAATGATGAATTCTTCTCTTCACGATATATTTATGCTCTTGCATCGTGGATGTTCAATTGATGGATTCTCTGATCTGGTATGATTTTAGTTCAAAGAGCTACAGCTTTATTTTTTTCAAAAGTTTGCATTTCTTTGTAATGTAATTGTGATGATTGTTTTGAATGATTGTTTATTTAGTAATATTTAAATGACGTTTAAATGAAAAAAAGTAAAACCATTCAGTTGTAATGGATTTTAAGAAGTTTTAGTTAATAGAGACCGGGAAATGAGAATAATTTGCTTATGTTATAATTGGTTTCCTTCAATCATGATGAAAAAGGAGGAACGTATGCTGATTGCAGATGATTATTTATCAGGTGATGATAATGTCAAATAACACAGTTTAATATTCTGCAGGTGCGTGGGGGAAAAATGGTAAAAGAAGAATGTTTAATAGGAATACGAGAGTTTTGAAGAAAAAATAATTTCAATGACGCGAAAGTAATACTTTAAGAACACCAAATAACACCTGTTCATTTGAATTCTTCTCTTCTAACCAATACTACTATGAAACGTGTGAAATATATTCTCACATTTCCGCAGTTACATTTGTGTCACTCTCATTTCTTTATTCTTCTCTGGGTTGACATATTCATCATTCGTTGCAAGTAACCGGGTCAGAAAGTTCGGGAACCGGTGATGGGTTTTTCCGCAGCCATATTCCTCTTTTGAATAATGCTAAAGAGCTACGCGCCATTGTGAATACAGATCTGTCACAGTGAATCCCACGTTTTCCGCCAACCGTCACATGTTTTCCTTCTTTTTTACTCAGAAATAGAAAAGGTATCCAAAAAAGCGTGTAGCGGGTTCGCTATGAGTCAACGTCATCATTAGAAGTCCTTCGACCTTCAACAGAATACAGCGTGCAATACGGTATCTAAATTATTACACAGGCACACAATTTTTAAAAAAAAAAGTTCATTCTCAACCCTACTAATTATATGTTTTAGGACTCGTTAAATCTGACTCTGTGAGCATAACTCCGGAAATGTAAGGTTTTTTATGTTTAACAAATTATTTTATGTAAGGGTTGGGCAACATTTTGAAAGTTACAACTCAGAATCTTTACGTTGCTTGACCACTAAGTTCGAATCTGAAACCGGGAGCGGTAGCTCAGTGCATCAACTGATGTTACTGCAGTGCCTCTGACCAGGAGGTCCTAGGTTAGAGTCCTGACGGCGGCAGAATTTTCGACATTAGCTTTACAGCTAGGTCGAATTCGGTCGCTGTCTGGAGGAGAATTCTAGAGACCGGCTGCTCTGATCGGTAGTTTTCCGTGGTTTCTCCGATCAACACCAGGCGAATGCCGGAGCAGTACCCTACCAAACGGGCCACGGACCGCGCGCAATCTTTCCCACCTATTCCTTGTTCTTCCTCTGCCCTTACACACACACACACACACATGCACTACACTACTACATATTCCGGGAGACCCGGGTGCCCTGCTGGTGGGAGAGTTCTGGTTAGGGGGAACCCCACTAGCCGACGGTAAGTCGGCGCCGGATCTCGCCATCCAGTGGGGGAAGATCACCACCATCGCCCGAGAGAAGAACATGCACTATACTAACGGGACTAATGATCAAAGTTGACGCGCCCGGAAACACGAAAAAATCAATCAATCAATCGAATATGGTGGCCAATATACGACGCGAGCTACTTGCCCGCCTGGGAAGCCCTGCACTCTGCGAGCCTGGGCCACTTCCCCTGACTCAGCTCTCATTTCTCCTCCAAATCCAGAGAGGGGTGTACAGAGGGACAGAGGCCTCATGCGAAAATAGTTTTGCCGGATTTGTTGTATCAAATCCTTTCACACAGATAAGTTTAAGACTATTAATCTTTGCTTATTGTCCTAACCTGAATGTAGAAATTTAATGCTATTATATCACTCTTACGTAAATACGATTACAAAATCAAGATACTTTCGACTCAATATGTTTAATTTTACTCGCAAATGAGAATTTGTATTCTGATTGATGTATTATTTCATTTTAATGGATTGTTACTTTGCTTTCAACAGGAAATAGAATTAACGTAGCTAAATTTGTGACAATGTCAATTCAATTCTCACAAAGACTGTCAGGGGCTACATATACAGTGACGTACCACCTCTCCCGAGCGATTTGCACAACCCTTACTTTTAAATCTCGCACCAATTTCTCTGGACGCAGGGCCTGCGAACTCTAGTATGCCTATTACCTTGTCCGCGACCTTCACATGTGTGAATTAGAGAAATTCCCTAGTTTTTCTGTTCTTAATAAAAAAAGGAGAGCTTTGAGTTATTCGGGCACTGAATTTCAACTTGGTGGGTCAAAAAACGAAAAGATAAAATGCTTTCTCTTTCAAATTGATGCACTGACTGATACATAAAGGAATTGCCAGTTTTGCGAACTATTCAGTCACTGGAGTAATTTGAATGTTTTTTGTCACAGCGCGTTCCAAAACTTGTTCCTCCTGACGGACCTAGCTATGCAGTTAGGGTCGAAAATGTCGCCACAGCCGGGACTCGAGCCTAAGACATCACTGCAGTGACTGGCTGTTCAGAGACACTGCAGCGACTTCAACTGATGCCAGTGGAGTGACGATCGGGCTTGCAAAGGCCTGCAGTACAGGCAGGTCCACGTAAAAGAGAGCCTATTTGTAGGCTGGAGATTTTGCAATTGTAAGAAATATTAATTAATTAACACTTTCTCTGATTATTGGATATAGTGGTGATACTGGACACAATAAAATATTAAAAAGAGCATCTTCCAGAAGAACGATTTTACCCTCTTCGGGCATTTATGTAATCCGTTTGTAAATCAATATAATCTGTTTGTAATATTGATTTGTTATATAGTAATAATAGACTTGTGAATAAGAATTTGTTAAAGAATATTTTTGTTATTTAAGGTACAAACACTTCTTGATGTGTGCTATACATTTTTCCAAAAGGGGCTCGAATAAAAGCTTTGCGGGAGGGTCCATTCTCGTTTCGTTACGCTACTGCCAGATGCCCTGATCCACCTACGTCAGACACTTTCATACTGATACATAATAGAAAGTAGCTATTGGGGGAGAAAACAATATTTCTGCCGCGGTTTGTCGCATTGCGTCAGTTTCGGCCGCGAGCCTCTCTTGATTAACTTGTGCGGTTTGGTTTCAATGACCCTGGATTCTAAAAGCCTCACCGCCCCGCGATGAGGGCAATGACCCTGCTGTATGGGGCGCGAAACTTGACGTCGAAAAGCATGGCCGCTCCAAGCGAACTGGCGAGATTTTTTCTTAAAAGGAAGAAATTATTGCCATTATTCCCAAAGTAATTACACCAAAGATAAACAAATTTTGTGGACTCAAAGAAATGATTTTTTTGACAATTTCTACGGGAAAACCCAGAAAGGGTTTTTGTGTCAGACCAATAAAACAAAAACCTATAATTATGACCTTAGATTGTTTACAGAGAATTGTTTTTAAACGGAGGTAATCTTTTTCTTTTAAAACCCTTCACCAATGGTTTAAACGAAGGAATGGAAAATCTATTAGTTCCAGTTATTACGAACATAAATTATATTAAGGGAAAAGGTTGGTTTGTCATTCACAAACGATACTCCTAGGTGATTCACAAACGTTGAAAGTCAGGAAGGTCAACTAACATATTTCTGAACATCGATATAAATCGTTATTTAGCAGATTCATCATCAGTGCATCGATTCACCGATCTGAGTCATGTATTTGACAACACGACAGAAGGGAATACGAGGAAACACGACAATTGTAGATACTGGAATAGGCAATGACTAATTCATCCAGACTGCCGATAACAATATGGACAACTGGCAATTTCCTCCTACAGCAAAACAAATATAATTGCACCGTGAGGCAGATGTTAACGCAGCTTTGCCGGCAGAGGAGGGCTCTCTATCCAGGAAAGCCCACACTAGAAAATCTCTGAAGCCTTTCACGTTCACCACACACTTCGAACAATGGCTTAGCGAAGAATCAAATGAAACTACCTATGTAGGCAAAACGTAAGAACCCGCTTAGGACAAAAGCACACACGTACAGCGGACATTAAGATCACACTTTATGAAGGTGCCTTGACACGAGCAATGTTTCTTGCCAGTTATCCAGTCGATTGATTGATTGATTTTCTCGTTTCCGGGCACGTCAACTGCTTTGGTCATTAGTCCCATTAGTGTAGTGCTTGTTTTTTCTCCGGAGATGGCGGTGATCTGCCCCCGCTGGATGGCGAGATCCGGCGCCGACCCGTTTGATAGGGTACTGTTCCGGCATTCGCCTGGTGTTGATCGGAGAAACCACGAAAAACTACCGATCAGAGCAACCGGCCTCTACATTTCTCATCCAGACAGAGACTGAATTCGACCTAGCTGAAATACTAGTGTCGAAAATGCTGCCGCCGTTAGGACTTGAACGTAGGACCTCCCGGTCAGAGGCGCTGCAGTGACATCAGTTGATGCACTGAGCTACCGCTCCCAGTTTATCCCCTGGACGTCAATGTCTTCAGTGATGTGTAAACACTAACGATATTGACAGTGATGTGTAAACACTAACGATATTGACATCTATCACTGACGACACTGTCATCCAATAACTCAAAAGAATCACTGCCCCACACAGGCACATTTTTTAAAAAAGAAAGGAAGGAAAGATAGAACGAGTCAGGAATAGAAAACGTTTTGGGTTACACAACTTATAACAAATTGAATACACTTTTTTTAAAAGTCTGAACGATTGATTTAAACATAGTGGGATTTTTTTTGTTTCTTTCATTAAGGAATATATCTATTTGTCGCAGTTGCCTGCGCAAGAACAAGTGATATCAGTGGAAGTCCAGCGTAATCTTCCGCTTATATTGTATACGTGTGTTCAGGCAACCAATGGCGAGCCACTATGCGAACCTTGTCAGTGTTTATTCGAAGGCATAAGCTGCCGCCTGGCAGAATGGCTGAAGACAATAATAATATTCATGTCATGGTGGAACCTAATGCTTCAACCTTGCTGAGTAATGTGTTTGAATGCAGTTACCCTCCTTGAATGAACTTATTACTGCTTCTTGTTAATTCGTTGAGAAATGAGTGGGAGAGGGAGGAGGGGACAGGAAGAGGAAAAAAGAACAAATGACAGGTTTAAAAGAAGAGGAAAAGAGATGAGAGGAAAGTAAGAGGAAAATAGATCAGAGGAAAGTATGAGAAAAAGAGATCAGAGGAAAGTAAGAGGAAAAGTGTGGAGAGAAAAGGAAGAGGCAAAAAAGAAAGAAAAAGGGGGAAAAAAAAATTAAAGGAAGGCGAAGAGAGAAAAAAAAAGGTGAGGTGAAGTCACTGGCAAAGTTTATTCTTTTTGAAAAACTTTGCATTGTAACTTCTTAAAATATAAGATTCAAGTTAGAAAAGAAAATTAATTTAATATTTTTAATCAAAGCATCTAATGAGAACATCAACAAGCCCAAATGAAATCTTGACATTCCTCATTCTTCTTTCCTTATTTATTCTCCCTCAAGACGCCGATTTGATGAACAACTGTGTGTTATTCAGCTCTTGTATACATTTTTGGCACTAAGTTCTTTCATTGTTCTAATTCTGCGATGCCCCTGTTTCACGGTGCTATTTGGGTCTTTACGCTGGACTTAACGAGTCATTCCTCGGATATTCTCATCTCCATGACGCAACTGAGGTCTTGACGACACACTGTCACTTCGAGAAAAACACGGTCATTGTCCTCTCCCAAATAAACATCCTCTCACCTCACAGGTGCCGCACTCCATCTCTGCCGGCGACATGTGGATCTAACCAACATATAACCCAAATTTTATGTAAGTCTAAATCCGAGTATTGGAGAAAGTGAAAATATTTTTGTTGATTTCCTTTTAGTTATCTGCGTTGTTTTCATCTGGTAATGTTTTTCGGTTCCTCTGTTCAGGTGTGTCACGCATGTTTTCAAGCACTAATTTTCCGTCACTACTAATCTTATTTCTTGTCCCTCTCTCTGGGCTAATGGTCGGCTTACTTTTTTGTAGGAAGCGGTGCCCATTCTTTTGACCCCTTCGTGACCGGTTTGTTTTGATTAGTCGATTCCGGGCGTGTCAATTGCTAATGTCATTAGTTACGTAAGCGTTGTGCATCTTTTCTTCGTGAGGTGGCGGTGATCTTCCCACGCTAGATAGTGAGATCCGGGGCCGACCTACCAATCGAGCTAGCGGCGTACTATTTCCGCAACCAGGACTCTCCCACCAGCGGCGCACCCCCCAGCCGGGACAAGCTCTAAGCTCCCGACCGGTCTCCCGGAATATGTGGTAGTGTAGTGCATGTTAGTGTAAGTGTGTGTGTGTGTGTGTGTGTAAGGGGAGAGGATAGGACAAGGAAGAGGAAGGAAAGATCGCGCGCGGTCGTAGCCCGTTTGTTAGGGTCCTGCTCCGGCATTCACCTAGTGTTGATCGGAGACACCTTGGAAAACTACCGATCAGAGCAGCCGGCCGCTAGAAATCTCCTCCAGATCGCGACTGAAGTTCGTGACCAGCATTCTCTACAGATGTTCCTTCCTAGGCAATGTTTACGCAGAGTTTATTTTCACACATTTGCGAATATATTTGCATGTTCCTTTTTAATAACTTGGTCATATGGCTACCACTGTAATTGCTTTAACTGTAGGGGTAACTGTAGGAAGAACACGTAAGGACAACACGAACACACGCATCCATGCCCGAGGCGGGATTCAAAACCGCGACCCTTCAAGCCGAAGCTGCTATGGCCCTTCAGCCTCAGCGACCATCGATCTGGACTCGAATTTTCGAACACTGTTGCATAGCGGTCACATTTAAATCTGTACTGACGGTTATAGAAACTTTTATACGATTTGCAAATCGTAAATCATCTTTAATGGGTACTTATAATTCGGCTATATATTCACTTATGTAATTTAATTAATAATCGATTTATAATTTACACATCTACCCAAATGACGAACTATTAATGTTCAACTTTCTTAGGAGATGAAAACAGAACGAGAAAGAATAAAAGGAACCCAGCCATCTTCTCGAATATAACTGAGCTTCCTGATCAAAATGAAAGTAAAAACGATGATATAATGATTATCAATATTGTCAAACATGTACTCTTTTCGACTGGACGATTACTAATTATTTTTCTAGAATGAGTTAATTGAAGACGAAAAAGAATAAAAAGAATGGGTTGCAAAGCGACTGCATTGAAAAAGTCAAGTGAACGTGGTTCTTCGTCGTTCTTGCGAGGGCACCGCCAGTGACACAGACACGGCTATCTACTGTTTCATAGGCCGGGTTGGGCTGAGAGATATTGGGCGGCGCCGCTAAAGACAGGGCAGAGCGATCTACTTTCAAATGTCAGACACCGCCACCTCGCAACCATGAACCAAGTCACGCCGCCCCCGCATAGACCATGGACAGAGAGAGCAGTGCAACCTGAACAGATCAGTGACAATTGTCCCCACTAAAACGGCGCTGGACTGGACGTCCTAGAATTTCCATCTCCAAGGTGGCAGATATTCAATTCTAGCTACACAGCTAGATGGAATTCATGCGCTGTCTGGAGGATTATTCTTGCGGCCGGCTGTTCTGATCGGTAGTTTTGTGTGGTTTCTCCAATCAATGCCAGGTGAATGCTGGAGTATCTTAATAAACGGGCCACGCGAATTTGCCTTCTTCATCCCTGTCCTTCCTTCACCCCTTACACATACACACACTTAAGTGCACTTCGCTACCATCCATGTGTAGCGTCCGCTACTGAAACGCATGCGGCAGCGTGGTGCACAGCGGGTATCGTGGACACTTTCAAAGTGGACACGTGTGGAATGCACCACAATGGGCAGGAAGCGAGGGAGGCCGAGCCCAGGGTGCCGTTCGAGAGGGTACGCGTCACGCTCGTGCCAGATGTGTCGCAAGACCCAGCGGGGTGTGTCATCCGCCGGATAGTAGCACCCGGCGGGTGGCGACGCAGCTTCAGCGAGGCTATAAAGGCGGGCCAGCCCGGAAAAGGGTAGCTTTTGTTCCTCGAACTTTGTCGCGAGACCATCGCCGACTTAGATGTTGCGTAGTTGTGTTTCCCCGTCCAACTATCTCCCCCAACAGGACAAACTCAAAAGGACAGAATGGTCTCCCGGCACGTGTGGTATTTTAGTACATGTTAGTGTAAGTGTGTGTGTGTGTGTGTGTGTGTGTGTGTGTGTGTAAGGGGAGAGGATAGAACAAGGAAGAGGAAGGAAAGATCGCGCGCGGATCGTGGCCTGTTTGCTAGGGTACTACTCCGGCATTCGCCTGGTGTTGATCGGAGAAACCATGGAAAACCACCGATCAGAGCAGCCGACCGCTAGAATTCTCCTCCAGACAGCGACGGAATTCGACATAGCTGAGAAGCTAGTGTGGAAAATCCAGCCGCCGTCGGGACACGAACTTAGGACCCCCCGGTCAAAGGCACTGCAATGACATCAGTTGATGCTCGCCCTTTTGTTGTAAATCCGCCACTGTCGGTCTCGCCCCTTCCAACCTCTCCGTCAGAGACGGTCAGTTGATTCCCTGCAGCCGGGAATTCCCCGCCTTCACAATCCGCGTTGATTCCCGGTAAGCGTTGATTCCCGGCGAGCCCCAGTTGTGAGGCTGCGCCGAGGGCTGGCGGCGGCGCCACCTGCGCGAACTTCCGCTTCCGGCCGGCCTCCTCCCGCGGCCTCCGCGACCGCCGCTGCTTCCGGTCGCCCTCGCAACCCGACCACCCTCAGCGCTGGAGAGCGGGAGGTTAAACAGCAGGACTGTACTCGGGTTTTCGTTACGTGGCGGATAACATTAGGTGAGTTTTACACCTGCCGCCTTATAAAATTAATATTTTTAATTCATTCGCGAACGTCCTCTTCAACGGGGCTCATGGCCTCAAACATGCGCTTATCACTGTTATAAAGATTCATTTTATAAGGCAGGAGGTGTAAAAATATCCTAATGTCCTCCAATCGTCAGCCTATCGACGCCCAAGTAAAGCCTTCTTTCCCCCCTAGTAGGTGAAAGGTGCGTAACGAAATTTGCGTCGTCAGACGGAGGAGCAGGCCTCATGGCCTGAGTCTCGCCACGTAAAATAAGGCGTTCGTTCGTTCGTTCGTTCGTTCACTCACTCACTCAATTTCATTTCATTTCATTTCATGTACGAAGCGCCTATCGGTATACTATAGGTGTATAGTTTCGCTGATCTTCGTTAAGTATTGGCGGCTAACGAACACGTGGTGTGGTGTTGCCAAACGCACAAGCTCTCGCATCGGCGTAGGTGGCTCAGGGAATCAATTGATGCAGTGCCTCTGACCGGAAGGTTCTAAGAGTTCCATTTCCGACGGTGGCGGGATTTTCGACACTACCGGGATAGTTAGGTCGAATTCAGTCGCAGGCTGGAGAAGCATTCTAGAAGCATTCGGAGAAGCATTCTGCTCCGATCAGACGTTTTCCGTGGTTTCTCCGATCAACACCAGGCGAATGCCGGAGCAGTACCCTAATGGACCACGGACCGCGCGCGATCTGTCCTTCCTCTTCCTTGTCCTATCCTCTCCACTTACACTAACATGCACTACACTACCACATATTCCGGGAGACCGGTCGGGAGCTTAGAGCTTGTATCGGCTGGGGCGGTGACCCGATGGTGAGAGAGTCCAGCTAGGGGAAGAACGGCGTAAAATGACGGTTTGGTCGGCGCCAAAACTCGTCATCCAGCGGGGGAAGACGTCTACCGCGATAAAAGCATACACTACACTTACGGAACCAATGACCTTAGAAGTTGTGCCCTGAATCATCAGTCGATCAGTAATCAACAAGCTCTCGCATATATGCAAGTTTTCTGTCCAGTAAGATACCTCAATGGGAAATCTTAATAATAATTTTGTTCAAATTTGAGTAATCTTTATAATCAATTAATAATCGAGTACGACGACTCACACACAATGATGTTTACATTCCATTAGCATCGAGGGTCGGCGGGGCTATGATAAATCCAGCCTGATTGACCCTGTGGGAGCCGTTACCATGGAGACGCAGAGACGCCGCCTAACTGTCAATTCCAAGACCATCTTCCGCAGTGTAGATGTCATGCGCCGATTGGAACATGTAAAGACGAGGACAATGATTTGGGTGCAAAAACGCAGTCGGACAGATGGCGCCTACGGACGTATTTTCTGTTTAGTTCTTGGAGCGATTTTTTGACTCTCTTTAATACCCAACCAAATTGGAGGGCCTGAACGGTAATTAATATGTAGAAATTATTCACATTTATTTCGCAAACGTTGACTAACTCGTGCTGGAGCTGTTGTGTTCCCTTAATTTTTTGTCATTCCACCAACTGGAGAATGTTCACATGATATCAATGTATTTACGTAGGTAGAATGCAAAAATGATGAATTGTGGGAATTCTGATTGGGTGTTGTTGACGTTCTTATAAGAAGAAATAAAAGAGGTCATCTTCGTCAACATATCATGATATGTTGACGAAGATGACCTCTTTTATTTCTTCTTAAAAATGATGAAGGAAATATCGCATATGGACCCTGTGGTCCTTTTGATATGCATCTAACATTCGCCTGGCATTGATCGAAGAAACTATGAAAAATTCTGACATGAGCAGCCGGCTGATAAGAGTTCTCCTCCAGACATCGGCTTCATTCGACCTATCTATTGTAGCTAGAGTCGAGAATCTTCTGTAAGGACCAGCATCCTGGAACTTCGGAACCCTAAATTAGTAATGGCTAGAATTGAAATGTTTGAAGGCGTTGTCATTGTCAACAATAGTATTTATTTCAAAAATAGCAGTTTTCGATGGCTTAGCCATCATCATCAGTTTTCTGCTGTCTGGGACTAGGTAGTCGTTTTTGTGGCTCCCAGACAGCAGAAAACTGATGATGATGGCTAAACGACTAGGTAGTCGTTTTTGTGGCTCCCAGACAGCAGAAAACTGATGATGATGGCTAAGCCATCGAAAGCTGCTATTTTTGAAATAAATACTATTGTTGACAATGACAACGCCTTCAATCATTTCAATTATGTAAATGTCAACTACAACTCACCACTGAATCAATGGCTAGAATACCAATGGAGTAATAATGAGTAATTTAATGCAGTTTATATTGAGGTTTTGCATTATATTTATTTTAGTGCAAATGGAACAATTGATCAACAAACTATTCTTAATTTTAGTTAAAGATAAATACGACAATTGTACTAAGGAACAAGAGCAATAATTGCAAAATGTATGAGAAATGTATCACGGAAGTTTCCGTCAGCATCAATTTTTTGGAATGATTTACTGGTTTCGATGATAAATTCATCTGATTTTCTCATAGTTGTGGGATGTAATACTAAGTGAATAGATTTATACAAATTACATTTTAAAATAAAAAAAGGGACAAGCATTTTCAAAACTGTTTTATATGATTCACAAATTACCTTCTAATTCAGTTCTAAAGACGTGTTTTAACTTAATTAAAAGAGGAAAATTTTTGAGTAGAAAAAATTGACATGAACTTTTATCACACATTGATGGAAATGGGAAAACATTTTATTATTAAAATAAAAGATTCCACATTAATTTGAAATGAACCAAACAAGCCTGTCAGACTATCTTAGTTTTAACTTAGAAGAATACTACTTCTGAAATGGCTCTTCTACGCTCCCCGAAAAAGTAATTTTATATCCAGTATTGATTAACTTGTTTCACGGTTTAAGATCTTGTCCTACAATCCAACACAGTGTGCGTCCCGCTAACCTTAGTTTCGAAGTGAGCGGCAGAGCGATAAAACCGGCTTGTCAATCATCACGACTGCCACACACCTGCTAAGGTCCTAGCATTCGCTGTAACCTACTTCTGATTCAAAGACGCCTGGGTATTAAATAAAGGTAAAAACTCCCGTGTGCAACGCTTTATGTTTTCTCTCTGTAATGGCTGTGTCAGGGTGAGGCTGAACACATTATATTGGAGTGCAACTCCTCTGATTGTCATAACTTCCTTCTTCCAACGGCGCAACGTAAGGGTTGGCACATTGGGGATTTTACGCCCCCAAAACGGAGTACTTTTGTTGGAACGGAAAATCAGAAAAAAACTAGTTATACTGCAGAATGATACGGAATTTCTTATAGTAAAATTTTCTAATTTCGTTGATGTGGGCTAGCTTTACGGTCGTGCCCATTCTCTTATCAGCCGCCATCTATACCGCCTTCAATACATTTTTTGACATTTTTTTAATGGTAGATTCGAAGTATTACTTTTAGAATATTAAAGAAGAGTGAAACTTCGTCATATATGGAATTTTCATTGATAAGTTTGAAGCCAGTTTAAAAAAAATGGTGTTTAAGCGTTACAGTAATTGCGAAATTTCATTTTTTTTTATAGAAATGTTTCGAGTCAGAAGCACTTCCATTCACAAACGTAATAATGTATACATGTAGTAGGAAATGTGCATATTAACGGCCTAAGAGATATTTAAAAATAGTTATTTCATATTAAGTGTGTGAAGTTTCCGTTTTTTTCAAGGTCGAGATTGAGATTTTTTGCCGAGACCGTAGGTCGAGGCAAAAAGTTTCAATCGAGACCATGAAAAGGGCGAAAACTTTACACACGAAATATGAACAACATTTTTTCTACAACTGCATAAAAATATAATACAAATAGTTTCGTAAACTTGCATTGGAAAAAGAAGCCTGATACTCCGGACAATATAGAAATGCATTTTATAGGGCCATGATTAGTTAAGAGTATTTTAGATAACAAAAATTCTGTTTATTGCGCTTTGGTGAGAAAGAAAGGGCAAAAAAGACTTTTTTCACGGTAACAAGATAGTTGTCTTGGCAACGATCTTTTTTTAATGGTGATTAAAAAATGACGCAGTTCACGTACTGCTAGTGATGCAAAGAAGTTGTCTTTTTTATTCAGTTGTAGAAAAAATATATTTGTGTATTTTTTGAACAAACAAAAGAAAACAACAAAATTAACATTATGTCATCTGTAACAGTGCAATTAGCACTAACCGTAAGAAAAATTTGAAGAAAAAATTTGGAGCTATTTTCGAGAAAATGGAGTTTTAGGGTTTGTGAAAATTCGGAATTTTGAGCGCGTTTTCTCAGAAAACTTTTGAGTTTTTGAGAAACTTTATATGATATCATTTAAAGTACACGTATTCGTAAATGCAATAATGTAAAGAAATTGCCGCTAATATAAATATTGAGTTGCCAGTCAAAATAATTAAGTTGAATTTTATCGTGCCATCCACACAATTTGTGTTTTGATTTATCACCCGCCCAATTTGAGTTTCGGCTTGCCTTTCGCCCAATTTGAGTTTTGACCTGCCATCCGCAAACTTGGAGTTAGTCGTTCCAGGCCAGCGGGCAATAACATTTTACATGTTTTAAAACAGTTGAGGATCGCCGAAGACAGCATCGCTCCGTGAAATGAATTCTTCAGTCTGTCACATGATCTGGGGTCTGTTAAATACATCAAAATATGAGATAAGTGCTTACAGTTTGAGTTTATGAATAGTTTTCAGAAGTGATTTACTTTGTTCCGGCATTGACCTTAGAAATAATGAAAGAATGAAACAAATAATGTCAAAAAAAGAGGAGAAAATGAGTATGTGTTTATCATTTAAATTAGTGAAACTACGACGTAAACGAACAGGTCTCCATCACTTATTAACATAGATTTCGCGACACTGACTTATATCACGCTTTCATTTAAAATCGCAGTATATAAATTTTGATGAAGGGGTTATCCATGCAAAATCATATTTCTTTAAAATCGTTTTAAAAGTTTTGTTGAGAAAGAAGATATATTCCGAAAAATTAGTGTGTAGTTGTATTATGTTTATATTTTATGCTATTAGCAACTATTATATGTCCGAATTGGTGATATTTTTTAAGCAACTGCGACCCAGAAGCCGCCGAACACTAACTGCTAATATGTGTTGCACGTTTTCTACATCTACATTCATTATGCAAAGAGTTCCATATACATGGCAGTGCATCAACTGATGTCATTGCAGCGCCTCTCACCGGGAGGTCCTAGGTTCGAGTCCTGTTCGAGGATTTTCGACACTAACTTTTCAGCTAGGTCGAATTCAGCCGCTGTCTGGAGGAGAATTCTAGCGGCCGGCTGCTCTGATCGGTATTTTTCCGTGGTTTCTCCGATCAACACCAGGCGAATGCTGGAGCAGTACACTACCAAACGGGCCACGGACCGCGCGCAATCTGTCCTTCCTCATCCTTGTCCTATCCTCTCCCCTTACACACACACACACACACACACACACACACACACACACACACTGAATTACACTAACATGCATTACACTACCATTACACTACCGCATTACCATATTCCGGGAGACCAGTCGGGAGCTTAGAGCTTGTCCCGGCTGGGGCGCTGCCCCGCTAGTGGGAGAGTCCTGGTTAGGGGGAAACCCCACTAGCCGACGGTAGGTCGGCGCCGGATCTCGCCATCCAGCGGGGGAAGATCACCGCCATATCCCGAGAAAAAACATGCACTAAACTAACGGGACTAATGACCAAAGCAATTGACGTGCCCGGAAACACGAAAAAATCAATCAATCAATCCATATACTCGGGCGGACGGTCATAGCCCACATGAGATTGTTTCTTCCTTTGACAATTTCATTTATCTAAAATCTCGAGCATCAAAAATCTTAATTTGAAGTCTTCTGATGACTATTTATTCCCGATGGAAATCATCCAACATGTTAAAGATGATAAGTTAAGTAGTGGATATGCATTTAACAAGTCTTTATTTAACATGTTTCTAAATGCTAAGTCGTGAAGGAGCGGCTGGAAAGGTGTATGAAAATCAAAGTGGTGTGTAAAATCAAGGGAAATGGGAAACTGAGGAATCCCCCTGTCCAACACTTTCACTTGGAATTGCCGGGCTTCGGAGAGCGGGACCCTCAGGTGGAAAGCTACGCTGCTCACCTCTAGGCTCCCGGCCTTTATCCTCGTGAAGTGCCAAGGCTGCGCTTCTGGCTAAGAAGGTTCCTTGAATCAACGTGGCAGAGAACACGTACGCCTACAGAGTAATTTTAGACGAGCAAAAACCAGGGCGACTGGCAACCGTACACGACGCGGGCCTCCAGCGTTTTGCACGCGACAACTCTCATTAATGCAGCGTGTTTACTCTGCGGTTCCCGAGGCAACAGCAAGCCTTGTTTAGAGGTGTTATCATATCGATCCTGCAAATGTTTGAACAGGCTACTGGTTGTAGTTTCATTGCATTGCACTCGATCCGCCCTCTGCTGGGCTGTCAGTCACAGTTTTTCATTAAAACTTCGTAGTTTCGCGACAACTCTTGCCTTGTCAAAGACTCATTAGAAGAAATAATAAAAATCGAAATTTTTACTTTGCCTGTGATGAAAATAACTTTTGGATTATTAAATCATGTCTGGTTAACGTCATAAATATTTCGTTTACATTTTTATTTTCTCTATTTTGTTCAATGTACAATACTTTTTAGATTCACGTACAGGCAGTGCTCATTGAGAAGATCAGTTCTACAACGAGAAAATTAATATTTACAATTATATTTCTATTTCCGAATTTGAATAACTGTAGTATGCATTAACGTTCAAAAGCGAAATTTTACTGAAAAACCACATCAATAACCTGCTGCTACTGAGTAAAGAAGAATTTTAACAAACAAATCGAGAAAATTTTAAAAATAAAGTTAGGAAGCATGAGTCACAAAAATATTTTTTAAATGTATTTTTCCAGATTTGTATCGCTCTTACTTAACACTTAGCACATCTCGACCCTAGGCAGAGTTTGCAGGACGCTACTAGTCCATCAAGGGCATTCATTTGTTGCAATCTTCTTAATAGAAATAAGGCATTTCATTACCACTTGCCTGCCTTCAGACGAGAACAGAGACATTAATTATCGTTAACTTGTTTATTCGAGCAATACAATATAAAACACTTGTTTTCAAATAGAAATGCTAGAAACAAGAGGAATGAAATCTTTTTAAGATTCAAAGCAATTACACCGAAAAATCAGTAAATATGCAAATCTTGTTGAACCCGTTGAGAAACAGTGGAATATGAAAACAGTCAACATTATCCCGATAATTGTTTCAAGCCCCGGAGTCATCCCTAGGAGTCTGATGTGAGACCTTAAGCAACTGGGTTTGAATAAAGCCATGAACAAATACATGCAAAAGGCAGTTGTTATTTCAACAACAAGGATAGTGCGGAAATTCATGGGAAATAATGCATTATAAATTCTTTAAAATCATAGACGTATTATGCTTTGATTTTGTATATCTGTACAATAATTCATTCAAATGTATCAATAAAATGAGAAAATAAAAGTTTACATCATTATGTAATCATGCTCTATTGATATTTGTGATTGTACAATACCAGGAAACTGTGAATAAAGAGTAGTAATAATAATAATAATAATAATAATAATAATAATAATAATAATAATAATGTTGTTCCTCAAGGAGTCTAGTTCATTTTAACACATAAATTGCAGCAAAACTCATTGAGAAGCAAGTCATTAAATGACAACAACGGGTCGTGGATCTTCCAGCCGTATATTAGTGTTGTCAATTCTTATTCTCTCTGCCCGCTCCTCGTGCGCCGCCAGCCCCGAGTGACAAGTATTATCGGGAGGTCGGACGGGCGCTCCGATGACAGCGTGTGCGGCTTCACCAAACCGCTTCCGCCCACTTCGACGCGACAGGCGGTCGGCCCATCTGGCCTCGGCCACCCGCGCTTACGAAAGCCACGATGCCTCCTTTGTCGGATTCATTTAAATTCGGATTTCGTGCCTCCTTAACCGAGGGCCGTGCGAGAATTTGGTTGGTTGCTAATTAAGGCCTTAGTTAAGGTCATTATTCCCGTCGGTGTAGTGCATGTTTTTTCCTCGAGAGATGGCAGTGATCTTCCCCCACTGAATGGCGAGATCCGGCACCGACCTACCGTCGGCTAGTGGGGTTTCCCCCTAACCAGGACTCTCCCACCACCGCCCTAGCCGGGACAAGCTCTAAGCTCCCGACCGGTCTCCCGGAATATGTGGTAGTGTACTGCATGTTAGTGTAAGTGTGTGTAAGGGGAGAGGATAGGACAAGGAAGAGGAAGGACAGATCGCGCGCGGTCCGTGGCCCGTTTGGTAGGATACTGTTCCAGCATTCGCCTGGTGTTGATCGGAGAATCCACGGAAAACTACCGATCAGAGCAGCCGGCCGCTAGAATTCTCCTCCAGACAGCGACTGAATTCGACGTAGCTGAAAAGCTAGTGTCGAAAATCCTGCCGCCGTCAGGACTCGAACCTAGGACCTCCCGTCAGAGGCGCTGCAGTGACATCAGTTGACGCACTGAGCTATCGCTCCCAGTGGGGACGAGAAAATCGTGGAACGAACGACGGAATTATGTGTTCTGATACGAAATTCGACAGAAATGTACGAGTCATAAATGTGTATACTATTATTTCATTAACATTGACAACGTGAGCGTACCATATTCGCCGGTGTATAAGACGCATTCATATTCACAAGACGGATTTTGTTATTTAATGTTCAATTTTATACTTGATTTCTATTTTCATGAAAGGAATAGAAATTGTGACCTATGAAAAGCAATGATCTTTCGTTCATATTCCACCGGGAGTCTTTATATTTATTTTTCTAGAACGCATGGAAAGACCATGTCTTTTTATAAATCTGCTACCCGTTGACATGAATTTTCAACATTTTTCTTCTTGCAATACTTTAAGCTTCTGTAATAAGCAATTTTGTACTTATTTTTCAGTGTACAACAATTTGATTTTTGTCATGCTATATATTAAACATTCGAACAGTTGCAGAATTTCCAATCCAGAGTTGAAGACGCATCCTGTTTTCTGACGAGTTACTAAAGGAAAAAAGTGCGTCTTATACATTGGGAAATATGGTATATTTAATTGGTGTAGCTGCAACCAAATTAATATTGTCAGCTTAATAATGACAGAAATCATTGTTGTAATTACACATACGAGTACAAAAGTTAACCTAATGTTTGCAACTCAACTTGGGGTTCTACCATGTTTGCCCTTCAGCTCCTAGTTTCTTACAAATGTAACTATTTAATTTGTCGACTTACTTAATGTAATAATTTACTTATCAACATATGTACATTTTTTTAAATTTTATCATTCATTTTATTTTAAATTGCCTGATGATCATCATTCAAATTTTCTATGAAGGCAATAAATTCAAATCCAAAATGTGATATACTTGTAATATGATTCATATGCACATACCTTTAGTTAATTTAAATGGCATAACTACAATATTTTTAATATTGTGTAGTTTATAATGGTCAGAAATGATTATGTTGTTGTTGTTGTTGTTGTTGTTGTTGTTGTTGTTATTATTATTATTATTATTATTATTATTATTATTATTATTATTATTATTATTATTATTACTTATTGGTAGATTACGTTGATATATTAAGATAAATATAAATGTCACAAACACAGACAAATGTATTTCGAGAAAACAAAAGAAATTTAATAAATTAAATAAATGTTCGAATTACAATAAAAATTGTATCTCTTGTCGTAAACTTCGTAAGCCCTCGAGCGATGTACAGACTGCATTCTATCTCTTCGGCCCTGCATACAAGTGCCAACTTCATTACGTATTTCACAAACTTATTGGATTCTTTCATCGTATGGGAATGTGAATGTGCTTCCTGCAAGACGCTATCTTGACGATCAATCAAGATGGCGGTTGCTTTCAGCAAGAGCGCAGCGGGTATGCGAAGGTAACGGCACTGTCACGAGCTGTACCTCGCTGGATTCAACTCACAAGTAATTGAAATTAAATCTTTTTTCTTCCTCGCTGCGATGAAGAGAGAAAATTATGTAATGCAGCGCGGAAAAACGGGGAATTTTTGGCAGAAAAAAGTCTTATTACAGGGCCCTGGTAGTGAAAACGTGGATAAATCCAGTTGCTAAATTTAGAAAAAAATCCTCTATCACGTGGTGTACCCATAATCCATGTTTTGTGGGTCCTTGATACCTGTCCATCCGTCAGTGAACAATTCTAGCAATGGGCAAAACTGTTTAGCCCATTTTCTCCAAAATAGATATTCCCCAATCGATCTGGCTGATGTCGCGGCCCCTTGAATTTGAGACCGATATTTTTATTTTGGAGGCACTTTACATGAAGTCCCTAGGACGTTCTCGAAATTAAAAAAAAAATGGGTCCATAGTTTTTGGTTAAATTGTGTTGTTGGATAATGTGAGGGATGGTTAAGAGAATGGAGCAGGACTTATGTTCCTTAAAAGCTTCAATTTTTCGAAAATTGCAAAAGTTCAAATTTTTTCGGAGTCTTAACAACTAAAATATTAAAGATATAGATTTTTTCCCTTAATGAAATCTGTTCTTTAAAAATATATTTTGAAATAAGGCCATGTACAATTTTTCGTAAATTTGAGTACTTTTCGGGTAATTTTACGTAAAAACACTGGCGTGAAATTACGTCGTTTTAGCATCACTAGTTATTTTTACAAGGTTTCTCAGCTTAGGTTAGTTCCCCTCCACACTTGTTTTGAATTATTGAGCGTCTGACATGGCTCAGGGGCAATTGTTGTTGTCACTGAGCGCCTTTAACCGGGAGGTCCTAGGTTCGAGTTCCCACGGTACCGATAAGAGCAGCCAGCCGCTAGAATTCTCCTCCAGACAGCGCCTAAATTCGACCTAGCTGAGAAGCTAGTGTGGAAAATCCTGTCACCGTCGGGACTCGAACCTAGGACTTCCCGGTCAGAGGCGCTGCAATGACATCAGTTGATGCACTGAGCTACCACTCCCGGTATTTACCTGGGGAGGTGCCCCGATGAGGGATATGAATATATCTAGAATGAGCATACGGATGTATAGGTCGGCACGAAACGTCATGTTCCAACGGGGTGAACACCACAATTTAACGGGATATAAAAAACTCACTTACTTTAGTACAGGGCGAAGATCTGATCCGGCCGATTTTAAACTGCTAATTCTGTGAGAACGCACATATCAGACACAGCAAAAACGACCCAAACATTTGTACACCTACCTAATAGATACTATTTAAATTGGCGTACGAATGGGACGTGAATATTTTAACGTTACAGCACTATTAAATCAATATTCTTGCTGTTGAGTTTCCATGCTATTTCACCACTTTCCCTCCTTCTTGAATCATGGATTGTGATGAGTTCTCCTTTCGAGGAATGCACAAGGTTATCCCCATCTTCCTCTGCGATAATGTGGACCGTTTGAGCAATAATAGGGAAGAACGAAAACTTTTCCTCTGCCTCCTGGAAACTTTCAGATGCACCGCCTGCCTGCGCATAGCCACGCGATGGGTCAGTTTCTGTATCCAGACCTCGACCGACCCTAACCGGAATTTCTGTGTCCGCTGGTGCCGGCTCTGACAATAACACGAGATACCGCGCCTAGGCAACGCGTTGCAATGGGGAGATACAGCACGCTATATCCTGATACGTCGCCCGCTCTGAGGAAATTTACAAATAAAGCGGAATCGTTTATTAACGGCCTCGTCAACTCTTGTGATGAGGTTTAGAGTAGACGCGGATTAACAGGTCTTGGCAGACGATGATATCAAGAATCTTCATTCATCTTGAATCTTCATTTCTGCCTTGCTACTTTGTATAATTTATATAGAATGAGTAAGTTGGCAATTATCCCTCCACGGAACGTTAAAAATTAAAAAAACAACAACAAGTGAACAACATGACGAAACCAAGGTTTTCTTTTTTACAAACTGTGGATGAAATGAATAATATACGAACGTGGTCTCTGATTGTTACCTTCTTCGAGAGCAAATCGAATGCAACTGAGCCAATAATTACTCCCATATTACCAATCCAAGTTTTCTTTCTGAATTCTGTTGAGTGGAACCTCTGAAAGTCTGGAAATCAGTAATGATGCACTTAGAAATGAGTTAACCTAATTACCTGGCAGAGACTAACTACTTCATTACCAGGAGACTCCGAGACTTGGTGGACAATTACCGGCACGGTTCACCGCGAATTTGCGCGTACCGCGTATCAATTTGGAAACTGGACATAAAGTATTGCTGGCAACACAAGTCTTTGGAAGTTGAAACATGGCCTCCTATATTATTTCAGTAGAATACATACCTTTTGCGTCTCTCACATGCAACCAATCTTTATAAATGAGGTTTCAAAAGAGAGAGAATTTCACGGAGACAGGACGAATTGCACTTTGACTTTAAAAATATGAAGGATTTGTTTATAAAAACGTATCAAAATATTCACGTCATATGCATCGTGCAACACGGCAGCATTTTTTAAAATTTCTATCGTTAAATAACTCCAAAACGAAACGTTCTAGGGTCTTAAAAACTAACATTTTGAGGTCAAAAGTTCCTCACACCGTAATCTACAGGATGAGATCTTGAACATTCTATTACATTTTTTATGGTTCCACACTTTTCATTTCTGTCTGTTCAGAGCCGGTAGAATCTGCAACTCTATGTGAAATTAAACTAATAACTTGATATTCTACACAATTGAATGACACGGGTGTGCCACTCTCCTCGGTAATGACGTTAAATAAGAATAGTTTGTATTAACAAGGCATTATTGCATTGTTATCAATTACAAGGAGACATATCGAACAAGTGACGGAGAATAAGAAGCTCTCGAAGAAAAGATATATTACATGATTAATATGAAAATGGAAAAATAGGGAAGAGGATAGGGTTGAACATGAGAGGTATGGCGTGTGTAATTATGTGTTTGGTCTCGTAGGGGTACGCTAGTTTAAATTATTCTGAGATCGAGGCCTGAACGGCAGAGGTGGAGGGCTTCACGGCTCACCGCCTCACGCTTCGGGGTGAGGTGTTCGAATCTCGATCGGAACATGATTGACTTATATTTGGTGTGCCATAAACATTCTCTGCTACCTCATGCCCGAGGATACTCTGCATAGACTCCAGGCCGTGTATCAGGCCGCACTAAATTCGCAATATGGCAGCTTGAAAGATTTCCTGTCGGAATAGCCAACTTATGAAACTATAACTCTGATCAAGTCTCTCGCTTTTGTTTTGTTTGTTGTCTCATTCACAAGCCTCGCGCGGTCTCGGCAACAACTTTAGCCAACATAAACCGAATCGAAACTACCCTAAATAGAGTATAAATGTATGTTCTCATCCGACAGTGTCATTTTTCAAAAGTTGTCCCGTTAGTTCGGCTTTTTAGCTGGCCAGCAGTCTAGTTAGAGCAGTCTTGAAGTGTAAAGGATGCGTGAGATTGATTGAACGATGTAGTCTTTACCAACTTTCAAATGTTTGGGTGTAAACAATACTCGAAGTGTTTGACACTTCTTGTTTCGTGGGGAACTGTAATATGATAGTAGTGTTTACACAAAAAAATACACGCGACATACCTTATCAGTGAAATATCATTGACATTGGTCGATTATTGTTGAATCCACATAGGCTGAAGCATATTGTTTCCTGCAAGAAAACTACAATGGTCGTTATCTTTACTTTCGGAGTGGAAAACCCTCAAACTGACGTATAGGTCGCTGCCAAATATCACGTTTCAGCACGGAGAGCACTGCCGCATCTCAGGATTTAAAATGCACTACACTTATGGGACTAATGATCTTCATAGTTGACGCGGTCAGAATCAATATTCTTTCTCTCAGTCAGTCATAGTCTGTTCTTGAACCAGACACTTTTTGTAAGCAAACTTCCCGTGCGATCCCCCAGTTATATATCACATTTACATCTTTTGTTAACACGTTACATTCACTGCTACAGTCAAAATACAGTATTTCCAAGGAGCATTCTCAACGGAATTATTTGAAACCAAAGATATCCCGTTTCCATGAAATTTCCTCAACGTTTCACGATTTGTGTACTATCCTAGTCTCTCCGAACAAACTTCCGAAAACAGTGACGCAATCACCAGAAACTCATCGTCAAGCGAAAAGAGAAACACACAAATTTATGCCCAAAATCGGAGAAAAAAATTTAACAAACAAATCTATAAATTAGACTCCGGTTTTTCTAACGTGGCGGCTGAGGGTAGTATCTCCAAGATGAAATTCGGCACGACTTTTTGATCTTTTGAATCATTCTCAGTGCTGCCGCAAGATGTCGCATGATCGCGACCGCATCAAGTAGTGTTGCAGATCAAGCGACTCTAGCGGCAGAACTGAGAATGACTCAAAAAGTCGTGCCAAATTCCATCATGGAGATACTACCCTCAGCCGCCACGTTAGAAAAACCCAAATATAGAAGGCAAGAAATCGCGGAGTGTGGTTCATGGCGACGTATTTTGGTACAAGAATTGCAGACGCAACCTCCAGGGTCATTGGCTATTTAGATTTGAGCCATTGGCTCCTTGTACAAAGGCGACTGTTATTCGTGGCTGCAGATGGCACTGCTGTGCGAGCTCTTATCTCGCCGTTTCCGCCATTACGTCCGTCGCTCCGCAATGGCGAGTAAGCGATGACCCGCTGCCCTTCTCCCCCCCCCCACCACCATCGCCCCCGCAACGCGATTTCCAGACCTCCTACGATAGTTTTACATGTTTCCCCTCCACAGTAACCCTGAGGAGGCGGGAATTTATTTAGTTAATGGTGTGCAAATTATGCTGCTGCCTTGCGGCTTAAGCAGCTAAGGGAGAGGTAAAGAAAGAGCCAATACTAACTAAAGATAACTTAATTCTAGCTTAAATCTAACTTAATAATTATGTTGTAGCACTTTGGCATACTTAATTTACACGAAAAATGTTATTGTTATTGTTTTTCTTAATTCTAATTGTATTGTGTGGTTTTCTATGCGGTTCTTTTACTAGTTTATTTTTTCGTTCACGCATCATTCATTCATTATATACATAACCATTCATTCATTATTTACATAACCATTCATTCATTATATACATAACCATTCATTCATTATATACATAACCATTCATTCACTATATACATAACCATTCATTCACTATATACATAACCATTCATTCACTATATACATAACCAATCATTCATTATATACATAACCATTCATTCATTATATACCTAACCATTCATTCACTATATACATAACCATTCATTCACTATATACATAACCATTCATTCACTATATACATAACCATTCATTCACTATATACATAACCATTCATTCACTATATACATAACCATTCATTCACTATATACATAACCATTCATTCACTATATACATAACCATTCATTCACTATATACATAACCATTCATTCACTATATACATAACCATTCATTCATTATATACATAACCATTCATTCATTATATACATAACCATTCATTCACTATATACATAACCATTCATTCACTATATACATCATAACCATTCATTCACTATATACATAACCATTCATTCACTATATACATAACCATTCATTCACTATATACATAACCATTCATTCACTATATACATAACCATTCATTCACTATATACATAACCATTCATTCACTATATACATAACCATTCATTCACTATATACATAACCATTCATTCACTATATACATAACCATTCATTCACTATATACATAACCATTCATTCACTATATACATATACATAACCATTCATTCATTATATACATAACCATTCATTCATTATATACATAACCATTCATTCATTATATACATAACCATTCATTCACTATATACATAACCATTCATTCATTATATACATAACCATTCATTCACTATATACATAACCATTCATTCACTATATACATAACCATTCATTCACTATATACATAACCAATCATTCATTATATACATAACCATTCATTCACTATATACATAACCATTCATTCATTATATACATAACCATTCATTCACTATATACATTACCATTCATTCACTATATACATGTAAGGGAGGTATCCCTAATCTAATTGAGTTTGGAGCTTAAATCGAATGATGAGCGGATCGATAGCGCAGATCTCGAACGAGACGCACGCGTGGATGTTGAAAAAAGTTATTGATTCAGACATATGACAATCACGACATAAGGTCGCAAAGATAATAAGCTTTATCAAGAAACTACAAATTGAATAATAACATTGAATGTTGTTTCTTTGTTATTGCAGGTAAGATTAATGATTAGAATAAATGATTGTGTTATACCTTTTTGTATGAAGCAATAAAAAGAATCTTTGTTATTGCAGAGCAACAAATTCGTGTTATTATTTCTAACTAATAGAAAAACAGATACATTACATACATAACCATTCATTCACAACAAATTCGTGTTATTATTTCTAACTAATACATAAACCATTCATTCACTATATACATAACCATTCATTCATTATATACATAACCATTCATTCATTATATACATAACCATTCATTCACTATATACATAACCATTCATTCACTATATACATAACCATTCATTCACTATACCTCCTACGATAGCTGCTCTTAGAGCTCCTGAACGGTCACGAACGACAGGAACACATGTCGTTTACACACCTTCGATGAAAGTGAATATGCTGGGATGAAACACTTTTATTTTTATTTTTATTTTTGGAAAAAGAGAATACATAGAGCCTGGAACTTTGGCAAAATGTGGTTTTACTTTCTCCAATATTTATTTTTCCTGTTGATTGATTTTTTTCGTGTTTCCGGGCGCAACAACAGCTTTGGGCATTAGTACCGTAAGTGTAGTGCATGTTTTTTCACGGGAGATGGTGGTGACATTTCCCCGCTGGATGGCGAGATCCGGCGCGGACCTACCGTCGGCTAGTGGGGTTTCCCCCTAACCAGGACTTTCCCACCAGCAGGGCACCGCCCCAGCCGGGACAAGCTCTAAGCTCCCGACCGGTCTCCCAGAATATGTGGTAGTGTAGTACATGTTAGTGTAAGTGTGTGTGTAAGAGGAGAGGATAGGACAAGGAATGGGAAGGAGGGATCGCGCGCGGTCCGTGGCCCGTTTGTTAGGGTACTGCTCCGGCATTTGCCTGGTGTTGATCGGAGAAAACCACCGATCAGAGCAGCCGGCCGCTAGAATTCTCCTCCAGACAGCGACTGAATTCGACCTAGCTGAAACGCTAGAGTCGAACATCCTGCCGCCGTGGGGACTGGGAACCTAGGACCTGCCGGTCAGAGGCGCTGCAGTGACATCAGTTGATGCACTGAGCTACCGCTCCCGGTGAGGCACTCTATGAAACTGATTTTTCCCCAAGTGTGTGAGCCTCCCGATGTGTGTGTTCTGCGCCGGCGCAGGGGGCTGGCTCGGACGCCGTCTCCAGAGCACGGAGCGCGTCTGTTTTCGTGCTTCCTCGAGGCCGCCAGGAGAGGGGGCGCGGGCACGCGTGCCAAGTGACCGACCCGGAGCACGCGCTCGGCGGCACGCACGCGTGGCCCGCAGCCCCGCCCCTGCTGGCCGTGCTCCATTCCCCACTGCGCCACCGCCCCCGTCACGTCCGCGGCCAAAACCACGCAGACGCGTCCATCGATCGATCATTTCGGAGTTCGGGACGCAACAACTTCTACGTCTTTATAACTCTTCTCAAGATGGATTAAAATACTTCTGAGAACTAAAGCTATATCATAATTACAGACTCCCTCTCAACAGTTGATAAATTCCCCACAATATAACAAAATTACGGGAAAAGTTGTGATCGCTTGAGTACCTGCTCATAAAGAAATTTTTGGAAATGAAAGCTGATTCAGAAGCTAAAATTTCTGCAACGAATATTAATCACATTTACCCAACCGAATCAATTAAATCTGAAAATTTCTGAGAAAATATCAATCACAAATTCAATCAAAACCTTCATTGGAATTGCTTTAGGTGCACATATTCTCTATCAAGCAATATTCACCAGTCAACAAGCACATTTTTCTCATTAAACATTATTAAGAAAATTGGCCACAGGGAGAAAGCAGCCTTTTCAAGAATAAGATCTGGACATTCTAAATTAAGCGAAGGCAAATATTACAATTTCTGTAACCACACCATCATGTAACGCAATAACTGTAATAGTTGCTAATAACCAAGTTGTTGATATAACTACACGCATAAATAAATTTAATTAAAAAAAATGACTATGTTCACTAGTCCCTTACAGTTCCACTATATTTACAAATAAAAGTATCTTAAGTTTTTTATGACAATCATTTATTCAGTAATTTCACGTTTCGTAACTCGTTTTGTTACATCTTCAGGTGCTAAACTTAGTGAGGGAACGCTATCCCATTGAATTACCACGTCAGCAGAACATTCAGGGAAACATTACGAAATACCTCACTCTCACACATTTGATACCACATAACTAACCGTTACGAACAGACACTCCATCCAAAGTTTGACAATCAAGAAGATATATTGAGTTCCACTATATCCCGGGAGGTGGAGGCATTCCTCTCTCACTGGAACTGGACATTGAACGCCGACCTCCGTGTGTATCTGCGGGGTTTCCTCCTCCACGAATCTCAACCAGAAAGACACATCTCCCGACTGGTCCCCAACGTGTAGGGCAAGTTCAGGGAAGAGGAAGGGCAAGAACGGGGAAGAAATGATAGCGCGCGGCCCAAGCTTCGTTTGCTGTGATGCTGGCCCGCTATTCGCCTGGTATTGAACGATTTTCCGAAGGATGAGCCAAAGTGACAGTTCACGAAAACAAGTAAACATCACATGTATTTCAGAGAAGTATTCCTCCGCCGCGACAGCTGTTCAGCCACGCTTCTTCTAAAAGTTTGGTTAAGGCTCCTGAGAAGACATCGCTATCCAGAAGTCTTAACAGTTTCGCTAAGGTATATGCACGTTCGCGAGTCCGGGAAATATATAAATGTAATTTCATATGTGGAAAATCTCTTAACATGCTCTCACAATCAGTAAAAGAAAACTGCCACGAATGTGAATATAAAGCTCTCAATTGCAGCTCGCCACACAACAGCACAAAGGCGGGAACCACGTGCATCAGTATGCATCTCGCATTCAAGTATCGGTTTTAATATACAAATAATATTTATCACACGAAAAGTAACTCTAATGCAATATATGAAGAAAAAAATATTTTTTACAGAAGAGCACATAACACTGCACTTCCTAATTTTAATTATTTCTCGTGGCGCACTATATTTTTGTCGGACGAGGGCATCACAAAAGGAAGAGTCGAAGCCATTTACAAGTTAGCCAACTGCAAACGAACGAATGCGGGAAGGGAGTCTTATAAGCTCAAGGACACTACGACCACAGAACCTTCAGTTATGTTGCCAGCACTAGCTGTCACTTTGGCTCATCCTTAGGAAAATCGCTCTATATTAATCGAAAAACAAAAACAAAACTAAACAAAAAAACAACCACGAAACACTATCGATCAGAACGGCTGAGCATTAGAATCCTCCGGACAGCGGCTGATTTCAATTATCATATTAGCTAGTGTCGTAGTCACCACAATTGGAACACGAACCCTACGACTGGCCCTTGAAAGATCTGCAGCGAGATCGATTGTTGTCGCTCGTTGGACTAATAACGGCGCTAGATAATTCTGTAAACGGATCCTACAATATCTCTCGATACTTGTTTCGTAAATTCCTATTACAGCATTCTATTATTAGGGAAGTCTTCATTATTTTAGATGTATTCCGTTTAATAATAATAATAATAATAATAATAATAATAATAATAATATTTATTTTAAATATAATAATAAATAATGTCTAGTAATAATAATTCTGTCTTATAGTCATTGTTTTTTGAATAAATGTAATTATTATTATTATTGTTAATAATAATAATAATAATAATAATAACAACAACAACAACAACGTGCCTACTTGTAGATTTGGCTGTGACGTGCAATCAAAAGGTCACAACCAAGGATGTAGAGAATCCTCTTAAATACAAGAGTTTGGAAATGGAGATCAGCCGCATGTGGGGAGTCAAAGTACAAGTCGTCCCGATAATTTTTGGAGCTCTGGGATTTGTTCCGGAAAAATTGTCTAAGAACTGGGCTAAACTCCCAGGTCATTCAAACGTTTGGAAGTGCAAGACATTGCTTTGTTTGGAACTGCCCACAATTTGCGTTAAGTTTTGTCTAGAGCCACCGACAGCCCTAGATCTGCTCCTTATGAAACCAGTTGCAACCCGGAATTAATATTATATTCAACCGACTCATAACATCCATAGACGTCAAGTAGAATAATAATAATAAAAAAATATATATGGCTATTCCTCTTCATATGAATGCTAATTCACTTCCTTTAGGATTGGTATTCCGTAATCCTTGTGAACTTAATCCGTTGTTTTCCGACATAATTCAAATTTCCACGGGTAGGGCAGCACTTGGCAACACCTCGGGCACGCCCATCGCCTTCGCGTTGAGCAGCGGGCGGCGGTGAACCGCATTCCGCGAGCCAAGTCATCCACCGGACGAGAGCAGCCTGCAGCGCGCATCCGAGAGGCACAACACAACTGCACCGCCAGCGCCGACTCTTGGCAAGCGGCCCGCTCGCGAAGCAAGGCGTTCAATGCAGGCTACAGGGAGGCGGCTAATCACGTGCGACGTTCGCTGTAGCCCTGCGTCGCGTCGGCCGCACTTCCAACCCCACCCAAAACATAATTATACTAGTGGCGCTACAAAGTGGCAGAGTGACTTTCTTGTACCATGTCACACCTCCTGCTCCAGGCGGGCCAACATCGCACCGCCGCCGCGGCCGGTGCCAAGTAGCGTGTTATGTATTCGGTGTCAGCATAACTATTTATTTATTTATTTATTTATTTATTTATTTATTTATTTATATTTTTTTTAATAACTATTTATTTATTTATTTATTTATTTATTTATTTATTTATTTATTTATTTATTTATTTATTTATTTATTTATTTATTTATTTATTTATTTATTTATTTATTTATTTATTTATTTATTTATTTATTTATTTATTTACTTATTTATTTTTATTTATTTATTTATTTAATGTCAAAATAGTTACAGTACACAGTGATGTGCAATGGGGAGAAGAGTATTCTGTGCACGTTCTCTTAAATTCTGGGATCCCTACTCTAACCCACATACAAGTTGAATTTTGAATATAGAGGAAGTTACATTTTTCGATAAAAATTGAAAAGACAATATGCGCTCCCGTATGTTAAAAAAACCATTTGCAAAGGTAAATAACCTATAGATTTGGGCTATTATCTCTCGTCGTGCCCTACGTGAAAGAATCAACTTTCTGCCAACGCCAGATCATGGAGAACGATAATTTTAATAAGTGAATTCTGGTCTCCCGGCATGTGTGTGCTGCATGTTAGTATAAGTGTGTGTGTAAGGGGGAGAGGATAGGAGAAGGAAAAGCAAAGAAAAGCGCGCTCTCCGTGGTCCCTTTTGTTAGGGTACTGCTCCAACATTCGCCTGGTGTAGATCGGAGAAACAACGGGAAACCACCCATCAGAGCAGCCGACCGCTAGAATTCTCCTCGAGACAGCAGCTGAATTGGACCTAGCTGGCGAGGATCCTAGGACATCCCGGTCAGAGTCGCCGCATTGTCATCAGTTGACGCACTGAGCCACCTCGGCTGCTGTAAAATGATTAGAGCATTGATACAATAAACCAGGAACTGGGAATTCTCCTCGTGCCTCAGATGGTTGTTTCCAACATATTTGAATGCCCCCCCCCCTATGAAAGAATATGCGCATCCTGCACCGGCAGTCGAGAAGCACACGCAAAGCACCTTACTGCTACGTAGGTCCTCCCGTCCTCCTCTTTGGCCTCCGCCATCTGTTGCACCTCCGTGACTGACGTGAGCGGCCGCCTTGCGCCACGAGTCACGTTCTTTCGGCGGTTGCATGCGCTGCTGCACGTGCGTGGGCCAGCTCCACACGTGTCTCCCCCCACCCCCCGCCCTTTACGTAAGGCACAACGCGCGTCAACACAGCCTTCCACTGATCTACATGCAGCAGGGCGGATTAATACGCATTTCTTACTGAATATTTACACGCGTTAGTCTGGGAGGATTTTGGCAAAAGGTTAAGAAAAGATACAATTTATTTTAGATTATCAGAGTTGAAGGAGAAACAAAATATAGCTAATGCATCATTAAAAAAATAAATAAAACGCATTTTCTATAGGTGAGCTTTACTGTTGATGAAAAATGGTAAATCAAAAAAAATGGATGGATCAAATGTTTCGGAAGTTCACGTTTTATTCTGTTTTTGTGACGGTTATGTTGAACTAACTGAAAATGGAGTGCAGAGGGTATATGATTTATATGAGTATAAAATTTTGTCGAGAGTTGTAGAAAATAATTTTTCGACACATGGTATATGCATTCTTGCAATATTTAATTGAATTCTTTGATGGTGAAATTCGTAGTGAGACCGAGCACATCGAAAGTAAATAGAGCTTGCAATCGCTAAGTATAAAAAAAAAACTCGCACCATTGACTTCCAACATCCTTTAAACAAAATTCACGGTATATCGCCGCTAAAAGAATAATCCGTTTAATATTTCTTGAAGTAGGTTTGATGTGTACTTTTTTTGAATTCTAGATACAACAACAATATTATATTTAGTTTGTATTTCACAGCTCTTATTATGAAATTGCGTTTCGAAACGTCTAAACACTTGAATACTTTTATTTTTTTCTTAAATGACCAAATACCTTGTCCCGAACATTCTGTGATTCAAAGATGATCGTGAATTTATCTTAATTAATTATGTTGAGACAAACTGACAAATACACTTCATTACTAATTTAATACATTTACTTACTTATTGTAAAAGATGAACGTATGCATTTTCATTTATTAGTTATTTAGAAACGACCTTAAATTAACGTCAATTTTAAAACTCTATTAAAGGAGTTTCGCTAATCAAGTCATCTTATGTCAGTACAGCAGTTGACAATAATACCATTAAAACTGTTAAAAATGAAATGAAAAAAATATAGTTATCTTGTACTTGGCAACTGCAACATTAATTTTTTAAACAAGGCAGTTATTTTCCTTCTCGATTATCATTTGCGAACGTTCATAACCATCAGTTCGCACGGCTAGCACTTATATCTCTAGGTATTTAAGCTTGACTTATCCAACTGGGGAAATGAACTTGTTCAAGGCCCACAAGAATCCAACATGTCGTGACCAGGTGTTGTCCTCCAAATCAGGTTTACTTCTATGGTTCACCCTCCGTGAAGAGATGTAATTAATTATTCCACACGAAGCAGGATTTTGAGTAAATTTGAAATTCTTCTCGAGAACAGGTTTTGGTAATTAATTTATTGGTAATAATTTGTTTCGTAAAGAGGTCTCACTAGATGATTATTGTATATCTAAGCACAGAAATGGGAGTTACGTTGGTTTCGAAATCGTCCGCATCCTCATTACAGAATTATAATATTCTCTTATAAGAATTTGTATTGACTCCTTGCATTAAAAATTGTCAATGAGACGTAGCGTTGACTGCCGAGTGAGAAGGAAGCCCTACGAATGATAACATGAAGAGATGCGAAATCATATTTGCGTTAATCTTGCTGTTCGCTGTCGCCAACAACAGCGTCGCATACAAAATTTGCATATTTTTCATCTATCCAGCATTCATTTTCTACGTTTGCAGCTTCTTCCAAAATTTCTTTTGGCAAAGAAGCATAATGTTTGAGACGTACGTTTCAACCTAATTGACGATTGCAAACCAATTAGTAGCTTAGCTCATGACGTATTAACATGAATCCGAAGTTACAACTTAACATTCAAATTCACTTTGCTTCTTTAAGTTTTTGTAATTCTGTTATACAAAAAAAGTAGCGTATGCGACTGGTTTATAATGTTACTTTTTTGCACTCATAAGAAATTATTACCGAACTCACTCCTAACGTCCCTTGTTCGGTAATATTTTCTTATTCGTGCAAAAAAGGACAACATTATAAACTAATTGCATAATATACTATCATGTAATGACAAAAGAAAATGACCAATTTTCATAGGTCCTTATTTTGCAATTTTTGCATTGATCGTCATTTTTATTGCATTTTTGATTGATTTAATCGATTTTCATGTCATTTTAATGCTACTTGTTTCAAATAATATTTACGAGATGCAACAAATGTTCTACACAGAATTACTCAGTACCCTATTCGACTTGTTCGCCCAGAAATAGTTTTGACAGCCATTGTATGTAATTCTTGTGACGTATCAGCAGCATTGCCGGTTCGGCCGATTTCGAGGGAACTAAAGATAGTTTACCTGGTAAAGAACAGTCGAAACCAAAAGTTTGCAAGCTCAGTTCACTCGAACGAATGGAAGAAACCTCGATTACATCAGTAATGTTTCCGACAGTTTGAGTTGTTCATTTGAACTGGTTTTGATAACATTTTTACGTAATTTTTCTTTGGTTTTAGGACATTTTTACAGCAGTTTAAGGGTGTTTTATTGACCATTTTTGGCGATGTTTTAGGTAATTAAAATCCGCCCCTAGATATAATTAAATCCTTGTATGGTCCAATAAATGATTATGACAAATGCCCTGGCAATGGATTACTTCCGCTAGTCTTGTGATAATGGGAACCTCACGACTGGCACTCACTCTCCCAATTCTTATCCCTTGAACAACTGCATACGATATGTTTTCCTTGATGACTAATGCATTTCACACTTGCTATTTGCATCACATTACAGCTTCATCCCTTTTCCAACTCGCAGCGGGTGATTAACATAGCTTTCGCCTGACAACAGCTGGGCTCATATGGTCATCTCTTGTTTCAAGGCCCCCGCCAACCTCGAGGGGCAGAGTCCAAGATGCCCCCATATCCGGAGTGCCTACGTGCCAGCTACTAGCCTGCCTTAGTACCGCTGTCATCCAAATTCGGAAAATTTCTCTGACAAACACCTCGCTCGGTGCATTTTAAAGATTTCTCTCAGACTGAGGAAGCATAAACATTTTAAATGAGACGTTCAAATTGAATTTTTTACATCTTTATGTCTTTTAGATCGTAAGTATCCTTTTGGAGAAATTGAGAAACAACTTAAAAAGTCTCCTGAAGTGAAATATTCCTCTGACAGAAGACAAATGATTAGTTAGTTGAGCGTACATAAACATTACAGAGTATATTAGTATAGAAATAGTTTTTAAAGGAGCGTTTTGTGAAAATTTCTGTTTTATTATATGCCTTTCCCAGTACTTTTAAAATTATTAGTACATTGTGAGATCCAATTAAGAATTCGAGATGTGTAAGTAGGCAAAGCATGAAATATCGAAGCAACCTGATAAGTAACGAGACATTTTCAAGCCTAATAAGATTTCACTTATATTTCAGGTACCACGTTTCTTTTGTTTTGTGGAAAAATGTAAAATAAATAAAATAATCCATTTGAGAACGCGAGGATACAAACAAATATTACAAATATTACAAACAGGGACAAACATGAAAAAGACAATAATCTTAGATCGCTACACAATATTTTGTTAAAAAACAACAAAAAAAGAAGAAGAAACTTCAGGAAATTTCATTGGTGTCTTCTAAAGAATTATTTGGTGATGAAATAACTAATATGGAATAGAAATAGTAATTTTGAAACGTTATGGAACTGAAATTAGTGAGTCTTGAATCAAATATATGTAATTGTTATTTTTCGAATTATTAATAGCTACATTATTACAGTAGATGGAATTAAAACATGCATTACTATATGAAAGGCACGATAGAGAAGTATAATATTCTCACGTTTTATTGACACTCGAATCTCTATCCCACTCATTGTCGAATGATGAATGAAGGTACTACTAAAGCATGAATGCACAGGCTTAAAAATTACAAATGTTTGCTCTCGAGCATTAGAAATCTTGCTTGCATCGCCAACGAATTACATATTTTTACAGTATTAAATTTGAGGATATTTAATTTTAATATGCATTATTATAAATTTTAATAGACATCTGTAGATAACAGAGAAATATTATCCAGTTATCCAGAATCATTAAAATTGTTGTATATATTATTATTATTATTATTATTATTATTATTATTATTATTATTATTATTATTATTTGGAACAGTGGATGGAGATGGGTGAGCTCAAAGGGAGTAGATAGTACTGGTGAACGATTCCACAACGTATCCGACTTCAGCCGATGAGCTTCAAGCACCTGTTTGCGTCACAATATTAGCGGGAATTTTAAATTCAGCCAGATACTATCAAAATCATATTGTTGTTATAAGTCATTGAAATAAAAAAAAATGCATCTTTTCTTTCAATTACACTTTCATCGTGTTACTTTTTGGTTGGTCACAGTTGAAAATTGTCCCTTAACGCCTCTTTGAAAATATTTTTCAACACCTGCGGCTCTCCATGCAACATGACAGCGAGCATTTTCTCTGTCCTTTCAAACGAAGTACCAATGTTGTGTTCACGTGGTTCGTGACGTAAACTGCTGCTGCGCAGAAGGGGCAAAAGTCGGTGCACCGGACTAGCTCACAATCTTTTGTACCATGGAACAGACCTAAAAAAAAACAATGTTTTTTAAAAATTCTATGTTTTCCATCAGAAACATCGATATATTAACCTCGATATTTGGCTTTCGATGTTCTCTTCACATCAATATATTTTCGCAAAAATTTCGATGTTTTTAAATTTTAATTAATTTTTTTAAAATAAAAGGGTTCAAGCACGTTGTAGAATAGCAGCAATCCACTGCAATATCGTTCTTTTGCGTCATCCTCTTTATCACGCTGCACATTTCGCCTGTGCAATCTGAGGACGTTTGGGAGCTGCTCGTGTCATGAATATGTGTTATCGCCAGGCGTGTTATTGCCTGAATCGACAGTGAAACACGAGATCGATAGCGAAACAAGATGTTCTTTATTAGAAGAAATAAACGTTCCATTTTCCACCCCGGCTCAGACATAAAAATTCTTCAAATAGAAAAAAAATTCTGGAACAGAAGCGCTTTAGAAATCTTTTACATATTTCAAGCTAAGCAGAAATCTGAGGCCCTTCTCAACGAACAAAATAATTTCCCTCTGTCCCCTTTACTAATAGATTTACACACCCTGACCTCACTAACTGACTCCCCCGCCTCCTAAGACATTTCCAAGAGAACTCCTCCGATTCCTCGCCGGATCACCGGGAAGCAATAGAAACCCCGTGTCACGTTTCCTCTGGGCACAGTCTACTGACTTTTGCCGAAAGCAGCGAGGTAAGCAGAGTGGCTCAACTTATTATTCAAATATTTCCCCATCTTTGTAATATCATTTGCTATTAATTATAATATATATATATATATATATATATATATATATATATATATATATATATATATATATATATATGAGAATGTATATTTCTTCATTTATATTTATAAACAAAAATTTGAATTGCTATTATCTGTACTAATTCCCCCCCTCGTCGCATTTAAGTTTTGCAATTTTATCTGTTCCTTTATATGTTCCCTTATCTAATGTCTTTTTTATTGGTTTTGATAATGTTTAATTTGAACTGTACAAATCCTCCCGTTGCATTTAATTTTTTGCCATTTTATCTGCTCTCTGTAACTAAAAATTTTAATGTATCTATTAACTGTAGTTTAATTTTCTATCTTATTTTGTATTTTACTTGTAATTTTGTTATATTTTTCTGTATCTTGTAGACTGACGATGACGGCAAAGCCGTCGAAAGCCGGCTATTTTAATAAATCTAATATGTTGACGAAGATGACCTCTTTTATTTCTTCTCAGAAGAACGTCAACAACACAACATCAGAATTCCCACAATGTTCTTTATTGTTCATTTTATTCTTCACATTCGATAATAGTTTATACGTACTACTAACATGCCGGTAACCAAACAATAAAATCTACGTACTGTTATTAAAAATGGATAGGAAAATAGCATGTTTATTAGTCTATAATTAAAACATCAATGTTTTCTCGTCTATGTTTTCATCGACGTCGAAAATCCTTTAGAGATGTATCGAAATTATCGATGATTTTGTAAAATCAGCCATCACTAAACAAACCACGAGACTCGCTGCCCTGCTTTCTGTTCGCACGACGCCATTTTCGTGGAAGTCTCGGTTTATCACCCCGGGCCACGCTGGCCGCGCGGCGTTTCGGCAATCGAGGCTCTGCGACGCGCCAACGGCTGGCGTTGTTTACTCTGAGCTCCACTTCATCCCGGCCTCTCCACGGCCGCCTGGGAACCGTCTGGCGGGGGCGGAGGAAATCATATGCGGCTCTTGGCCGGGCACTAGCACGATCACAGATTTACTATTCCCCCAGATCTCCCCCTTGAAACGTCCCACGAAATGTTTATCGTCTGCTGAAGTCGAAGATAGAGATATATTTGATGATTTTCTTCTCGAGAGGCAATGAGCGACAGCGAACGTTGTAACTTCATTGTCTGTGCACGTCTTCTAGAATTCAGTGGGAAATATTGTTAATCAAATGATCGTTTCCATGTTGCCGCGGCAGGAAGTATTGACGAAGGACATGATGGATAAGAGCCCAAATTTAATGTTGATTTAGGCTTGAAAATAGATATTATTACTTTGGAGCTTTTTTTACAATCCTTGCAAAAAACGCTATTTTTTCTGTTTTCAAAATTCAAGTAGTAGATGGCTTAGTGTAGGGATCACAGAATTTTGAAAACGTGCACATAATTCACTTCCCTATAGCACGTCACCCACAGTTTTTAACAGTTTTGACGAAACATAAATAAAATAAATAAATGAACGATTGCATTATAAACTTGCATATTAGGATTGATAATGCCGCATATCATGTTATCAAACTTCGAAATTCGTAAGTAGGTGAACGAATTCATTGAGGCACTTACAAATTCAGGCATGTTTTGCAGCCCCAAACAACAGATGTGCGATATAGTTCGAATTAAAAATGCCTAATTTCATTATTACTATTTACTTACACTGCATTCAGTGGCGGTTGGTATTCAAGTTGTTTTTCTTCAAAACGTCAGTCCGACTGTGCTTCTTTCTATTCGTTTGTTCTCTTCTTCTTCTTCTTCTTATCCGTCAGTCCGTCTGCCAGTGTGTTTGTCCGTCCATCCATCCATCCATCCATCCATCCGAACGACCGACCGACCGACCGAATGTCCATCTGTCCGACGTACCTCTGAAAGGAACACTTTTGTACAATTTCCTACGTCATCTCCTCTAAAAAATCGAATCACATATCATTTTGTACTTATTTTTTATGAGCAGCACATCATATTATTTAGAGTAAACCATGGAGATTTTTAATCTGAAAAGGAGTCTTCTGAAATTCTTGTTGATGTTGGCAACGTTTAATTCAGATCCTTAGTTTCTAATGAGAATATGCCCCCGTGAGGAATGAAACACAGCACCTTCCAGACTACTAAACTTCTAGTGCAGACTTAGAACAGAATATAAAGACCAGAGCATCACGTTCAGTATATCAAATATTTGAAGAAACTGTCAATTTCGGTTGTCGAAGATGCACCTGTGGCAATTCAAATAAATGTACGATCATTTTCTCTGGTGGACAGTTAGCGAAGAGCTGGTCAAGGTGTACCACAAGGGCAGAATTTCGAGTTGTGTTTGAAACGGGAATTCAGAAGAGTGTCTAGAACTTCCCAGTTGAAGCTTCAGCTCTCGCAACGGCATACGATTCTTAATCGTTTACTATTACGTTAACGGTTCTTAATACATTTGCAATATGAAAAGCTACGTCCTTCTTTTTATATAATCGCTGATTCACCCCGATCGCCAAAGTAGGTTCGTCAACAAACAGTTGACTACAAATGTTTACGCCCGGGATAAACACTTCGTGCCAACTTCTTTCACGCACGGACAGTCACATCTCCATAAACACAGTTCTCGAGTTTCATTCAATAACAGAGAACATTTAGCTTTATGTAACATACAACAATATAAGATGTGTACTAATGTAGTAAACAAACGATACAAAGAAGCTCATTCACGATTGGCTTATAATATTCTAATCGTAACACCTTACATCATGGTCATCCATGACTCACTGCCATGCTCCTTGCCACAAATTGCTGCACGACCCAAACGGTTCCCCACCTAGGATTGGAAATTTCTTAAATGTTCGTTCTGAATTCGACAATATTTAAGTATCCACGACTCACTCCAGAATAGTCTTCACTCAGAGAAGCGAATTTCAGTTAATTTTCATCGAGAATTTGAGATGTAGAATCGCGCAAGCAATTAATGTTTCATGTTACCACTCTTCACAAACTTAATATTTGTAGCTGTATCATAAACTTGGATTATGCGGTAATACGTTTTCGAAGTCCTCAATGATCCTCCTTATCTCTACATGGCTATTTCGTAGAACCAGATCCTGTGCGGTAGAAGCAAGCAGAGAGGCACGACGCCATCTGGCTATGAACACAAGAAATCCGTGCGGGAACGGCATATTCTTATTTTGATCAAAGAGCCCTCGAGTTCAACTTGTCAAACACGAGTCGGAACGACTGGGCACTGCGCTTTCGCCTGCACCACGTGGAGCTTCACGTTGCTATGATTCACTTTGATTACGGAGCGCTGCCTGGCAGCGACCAGCAGGGACAGCATGCCAACGCCGCTCCATCTTCATTCTCTTCCACTGACCGACTCGCCCACGCCCCGCCTCTTCCTTCTCCTCCACCTCCATTGCCTAGGCTGCGCTTTTCCTCTCCTCAAGCCCCAGCATTTTGAAAGCGTCTTCCTTTTGTCTTCGCTTTCGCTTCCCGTCCCCTACCATTACGGGTGCCCCTTCCCCTCCCCCCCCTCCTCCTCCCCGCCTTCGTCTCCCTGTTTCACCTACTCATCATCCTTTTCCACCTTCTCCGCTAACACCTCTTCTTCTTCCTCCTCTTCATCTTCTTGTACCTTCTGTTCTTCTGGTAGCTCTTCCTCACCTCTTCCCCCTTTTCTTCGTCTTCCCTCTCGCTCTTTGAACTGCAGACCCCACGCTCAGACACAACAATCCGCGCGCGCTCTCCCAGCAGGCGGCTATTTTCTGCACCTCGCAGTGGGCGCAATCCACGGGAAAGCGGAAAAAACAACTAAAAGGTGGTTCAAATATAGTACAAGAGAGAAGGGTAGAAACTCCGGGCTTCACGAAAATGTGGATGAATTGTACATCCTCCCCTGGCGTCACGTACATCTAACATATATACATGTTTTTGACGTATAATAATCTAAACTCACGAAAAGCATGCTAGAAAACATAAAACGACTTTATTCGATCTGTCAGATAAAAAATCTAAAGGAATTATTAAAGAGAGAATATCGAAGAAGATGCTATAGTGGGCTGTGCGATAGACTGCACAAGTAGTATCATTCCATATCGAGTCATTAAGCAACGTTTGTTGATGTATGGTCAAAGACGCGTCAGTAGTGGGCAACAGCTTTCCTATCGCCTCTGGCAAAGAGAGCCACCTGAAAGCGGATTCAGTCGACGGTCACTGTCATGATGCGCGCGGCGGTCTTCCGCCCCCAACCAAAGATTCCCAAGACTTATCATGCCTGCCCCGCTTCGGTCGGGAAAGCAGCTGTTTACAGATACGTGAAAGATGTTTCTTCTTACTTATAATTTATATGTACACTCAACTCCGGTGATAGTGAACTTCAGGGTAATAATTTTTGGTTCACTATATCCGAGGTTCACTATATCCCAGGTTCACTATATCCCAGGTTCACTATACCCGAGGTTCACTATACCCGAGGTTCACTATATCCGAGGTTCACTATATCCGAGGTTCACTATACCCGAGGGTCACTATATCCGAGGTTCACTATATACGAGTTTCACTGTATCTGATGATGTCAAAATTAAATAGAATTTCTCCATAACAATTGATTTTATTAATATAGATGTACAGCAAAATACAGTATCAGCACGAAATGAAAATTTAAATTTCGTATTTGCCCTTAAAATATCAATTATTTTCAATTGTTTACTTCGAACTTTATGATTACATAGTAATTTCTTTAGATCCTTTTCCAGAGTTCGTGGTCTCTCCATACTGGATTCAGAATTGTCCCATACTTAATGCAGTCTTGACACTCTTCAATGCCTCTTGCACTGTTTGAACACCGCTCCATTCTCGAAGGCCCTTCTACTCGTGTAATATCATACGAGATGCTTTCGGTAGCGGGATGACGCGAGCGGCTAATGGAAGTGATCGCTTTTTCGCGCTGCACGGCAGATATCGCCAGCCTGTGACAGTCGCGTGCTCTCTGTCACCTAGATAAAACTCAACGCGCTTTATCCCGTGGAGGATCAAGTAACTCCAAGTTTGAAACTGAAGCAAGCAATCGCGCGTGGCCGCCGCCAGTAGTGGGCCTTGCAGGACACGACCTTTGTTTCCGCAGTGAAACTGAGTGGCTTAAGGTTCCCATTCCGGGTCCGCTAACCACCTCAGGGGAGACATTCGATTATTATCTTTAGCCGACAATATTGTTTTCAATCTGCAAAGTGTTGGAATTTGTGGTACTGAGGCGATATATTCTTTTCCAGGAGAGAATTTATTTCCAGGACGTATTTCCTAAGTTCACTATAACCGAGATTTCGTATGCTTTTTGTAATATAAGTAACTTTTTAGTACCGAATCGAGAGTATATATATATATATATATATATATATAGTTGGAAGTTTACCTGGTTTGAAATTCTCCGTAAGTACATTTTTTTAACATGTTCTCGGCAGTACGTAGTATAATACAATCTGTTTTGCGACAAAACACCAAATGCCGTCCATGAAAATTTACTGGGTATTCGGACAAGTAGACACTTGTCCTTCATTATCACATTCAATAGGACTGTAGGCATTGTTTCACTGTTGAATCTTAAGTCATTTGGCGAAAAATGTTGAATAGATGGCTATAAAGTATTGTGGAATGCAGCGGCGGTAAAGTAGGAGACGAAGGCGGCGATTTCAGTTCCCGTAAGCCACCGGTGATTTCACCATCGTGTGGCGTGATTGACTTTCCCACACCACGTATACTACTTTAACCAACAATAGCCATTCTCTTCTCATAATTGCACATCCTGCAAGATCCCACATGCTGGACAGCAACGGCAAGCCACTATTGTCCTCACATATCTAGGAAAGCGAGTGTAATCATCTTCCCTCCCCACACTCACTAATTTAATTCACTCATTCCCTCACTAACAGGTATGGGAATTATCATCATCATAATAATAAATATCGTCTTATTATCTCCATCATTATTATCATGATTATCAGTCCCACACCTACAGGGCATGTGTATCGAAATTCTCTGAAACCGTTCAGCCTTGTAGTGGGTACCGAAATGCTAAGGCGAATTGCTTCTTTGATAACTGTTTCTAAATACTATTGATACAAGTTCCACGCAGAGTCAACCAATTGTTTCATTGTGATCGGAACAATGGCGCGCTGTCAACCTGTGGCACGCGGAATGCGAAAATTCCCTGACGCAATTGCCAAAACGTGTGACACGGTTGGACGCACGCACGCACGCCATCACGTGAAGTATCACGACGCATATACGTTCAAAATTACTTTATGTTAAAGAGCGGCATTGGATATGAACAGTTTTGAGACTCTTTGATTCTAATTGAAACCGATAACGGGGTAACAGAAATACATTGAAAGGAACAGAAAACTACCGTGCATGTTTTTTCTCGGGAAATGGCGGTGATCCTCCCCACTTGATGGCGAGATCCGGCGCCGACCTACCGTCGGCTATTGGGGTTCCCCCTAACCAGGACACTCCCACCAGCAGGGCACCGCCCCAGTCGGGACAAGCTCTAAGCTCCCGAGCATATGTGATAGTATAGTGCTTGTTAGTGTGCGTGCGTGCGCGTGTGTGTGTGTGTGTGTGTGTGTGTGTAAGGGGAGAGGATAGGGAAAGGAAGAGGAAGGAAAGATCGCGCGCGGTCCGTGGCCATTTGGTAGGGTACTGCTCCGACATTCGCCTGGTGTTGATCGTAGAAACCACGGAAAACTACCGATCAGAGCAGCCGGCCGCTAGAATTCTCCTCCAGACAGCAACTGAATTCGACCTAGCTGAAAAGCTAGTGTCGAAAATCGCGCCGCCGTCAGGACTCGAACCTGGAACCTCCCGGTGAGAGGCACCACAGTGACATCGGTTGCTGCGTCGAGCCACCTTTGCCGGTGACAGAAATGGACAAGAACCTACACACTCTTATCAGGCACTGCGGCGTCTGAGATTTCCATTCCTTTTTTATGACTCGCGTAGAGGTCGAGTCGGAAACGATTCTCGAGCGGTGAAGGAGTCGAAGGCCGCGAAGCCTCGGTTGTGAAAGAACCAGTTCGCGAATCTTCATTCCCGTGCGGCGCCTGCGCATGCGCAGAAGGAAACCGCTAGACGCCGCTAGCGGGAGAGCGACCGCACATAAATTGCTTGTCCAAGGTGCTTTGAATAACATCATGCGGGAAACATCTGAGGAGTCTGGCGCACACCAGGCATTCACTAAGGTACGGCAATACAACAAACGTGTCAACGGAGGACGTTTCAGACCACATGGCGAATTTCGACCTTACTTCCCAGAAAGTAAACGAATTTGTTATCGTCAAAATGCAATCGCCAAGGAAATCGGATGTGTAAATGTCGGCAAGAAAATTATAGCCATTGTACATATGGCCTCTCTCCTAAAAAAATTATGCCTTGAATTCAAGTCTTGGAAATAATGCGCCTACATAAAAACGATTTCAGAAGTGCCGAGTGTAAAACCTTGGATCTAAAGAGTACAAAAAGATGCTATAGTACGAGCTGCAGTAGTATTCTTCCAAATTAATATAATTTTGAAAATGTTCAGTTTGAATTGCTGTGCGATTAAATTTAGTACGAATACAACAATATTTAAAAGCTCTTGAATGTGATTAAAAAAATTCCTTGTGCCCCAGTATAGTTTACTTCACAAATATCTTTAGAATTATTATCAAATTTACACGATTTCCGAAGGACGTTACTTGAACATTGTAAAAGCCTTATTTCTGACAAAGTCAGTGTCTGAGAATATTATCAGATGACGCTGGACACCTGAAAATATTCCAGATTTTCTTATAAATCTAGCTTTCTTTCACAAAACGTTAAAAAATTTGTAACATAGTAATATGTATTATAATAAAAATAATACGTTTTTATATTATGCTGCATCATTACATTCTGCGCAAGCATTATATAATGCAATTATTTGTTAACTTTTGTTTTCATTAGAAGCTGGTAAATTGAGGGCACTCACCTATAAGATAATTGCTGTGTAATGTTCGTACCACACAGTACAAAATTTTAAATTTGCCACTTTTATTCACTAATTATGATGGGGTATAACATTTATAGAAAAAAATGTTTTTAGTAGTATTTTTACCCTTTCTTACAACTATTCAAAGCTTAAAAGATATAGAGAAACTGCGAGTACAAATGCGGCAACACTGATTAGTGCAATTGCTGCAACATGATCATACGAAATAACAAAACGACATACGTTTAAATGAGTCTGGCCATTATTTTAATGCTCTTAGTTTCTCATCCATTATGTTTCACGAGTAAAATGAGACATTTATATTCATTTAAATTGCTGATGAGAATTGGGTTGCAAATGCAGCTACTTCATTAAATTCCATGACCTCCATTTCTGAGGATGAATTTCCAAAAGCTACTTCATGGAATGCATTACCAATAATGACTTTGCATATTCTACACTCTCTCAAAGTAGCAATGTATTTCATTGGATAAAAATGTACTTAATACATAATATTTGTTATTTAAACCTATAGATTTAGATTTTATGAACTTGTTCCCCGAGAAGTTACTCCAACTTACTCAATCAAAACAAATGAGAATGTTAAACTATTTCATGCCAGAAGACGTTTTTTTAAATTGTATTTTATTGAAAACGGCGTTTTTTAAATAACTGTACTGCGATTACCTGATCAGAGCCACACAAACAGTACGATTCCTTCTAAATTACTAATTTCCTACGTGCGCAGTAATTGAAAAAAATCTATGCAATCTCCGGCCAAGACACCCAGGTACGCGAGAAAATCCCAAAGCAATAAAACGGTTTCCATTTTGTCTCAAAATGCAACTATTTGTGTTATTCCACCTACACGTACCGACTGAATTTTCATACTCAGTGTGTCACTGCGTATAACGCAGCCGTCGTCATGCAATAGTACGGCTTGAAAGAAGAGGGCGCCGCCATTCAGTATTACATACTCACGTGTTGCGTTGTGGAGTTTTTTTTTTAATTTTTTTTAATTCTTTATTTTTAATTCTTTTAGGTGTGTAAAGAACTTTTGTATTGTGCAACCTCATATACTATACTACTTTATTCCAGTATTCGTGAAGTCTGCTTTTGATAAAATAGTTAATTTCTTGTTGTGATGTACGAGAGTCGTTTTTATTTGATTTTGAGTGGAGCGTGTGTTTTGTTCGGAAAACCATGTGTGTGGGTTTGTGCAGCACCATTATTGCTACCGCAGGCAACAGTCAGAGATCAATCTCGTCACTCCTGCTTTCCCTTTTCCTATTGTGATAAGTTATCACAAGGGTGTGCTAATAGAAACGATAAATTCGAATAAATATATAAACAGTACGACAGCAAACTTGGATGACAGAAGAGAAGCAAAGGATCGAATAGTAAATAATAAGAATACAAGGAAATAGCAACATAATTGACCGCGGGGAAAATAAAAAAGCGTCGTGTAAAGTAGCGTCGTGTCGCTAAAACAGCGTGGGCACGTGGCGCGTGGTGGGCACCGGATGCGTAGACAAAGGCAGAAGCTATGACACACGGTTTTTTCTGACAGGGTGTGCGCATCGTTAGGGCGGAGGCAATGGAGGCGGCGGGCAGCGTCGCGAGGGCTGTTTAAGGGCCGTGAGAACAATAGCTCTTCGTTCTTGTTGTGGTACTGGCAGCGGCAGCGTAGGTCGTCCGTGAGAGGTGCGAGCGTGCACGCGGCGCAAGAAGCCGGCAGTTATTGTCGTGACTAGTGAGACATGTAGTCGGTCTCAGGGCAGGCGGTACTACGCACGGCGAAACATTAGGTAGTATGTTGCGGTATGGTAGCCGTTGGAAATATCTCTCCTAGCAGTGGGGTCTATGTAGTTAGTTAATTGTATACAGTGCATTGGTTATTTGTGACTACGGTCTAAATTGTGAATAAACCTGCTGTTATTACAACACACACTCGTCTGTGTACTGATTACACTCGTATGACGCCACAATATATATGTAAATAAAAAAGGGAAAGGACACGTGAGCAATTTCCATGAGTGAGAATTAAATTAGGAAAATTGTTAGGAATAATTACCCAAAGAATAAACAAATACAGTTCTAGAGTGCCAGTGATCAATCAGAAATTAGAGTGTGTGCTAGAAAGGGAATAGCCTGCACACTAGCACGGAAGAGAAACGTTTTTGGGTTCGATCTCGCGGAGGAAAGAAGATATATGAAGAGACAAACAAACAAACAAACAAACAAACAAACGTAAGACAAACAAACGGGCAGACGATCTTTTGACGCGGTGAGGGCCGGATACAGATGACGTTCTGACGTGGGTGCAGAGACGTATTTACGAATTAGTAATGCTTACAAACGAGTAATTAGTAGGGAAATGTTTTTAATGGACATAGAATTATAATCGCATACGTGGAGGAAGCAGATGCCATTGGTCTGGACCAGATTCAGTAAAAACGAAACTGGGAATGGGTTCTGGACGACATTCAAGAAGGCAGAGGCTATCCGAAAGGAAAGTGTCTAAACAGGGGACATTAAATTATCTATAGTAAGAAGATGCAGTTTTGTAGTAAATTAAGGGTTTCTGTTTTTTTATTTATTTTTATTTATTTATTTATTTTATTTATTTTACGTCAAAAAAACAGTTAAAAACTGCGTATGACGTGCTATGGGGAAAAGTTAATTGTGTGCACATTTTCAAAATTCTGCGATCCCTACACCAAGTCATCTACTACTTAAATTTTGAATTTTTGAAAGGGAGAAAAAAAACTCCCATGTAATAAAACATATTTTCAAGGATAAACAAGCAAAAATTTTGAATTTTGAAAGGGAGAAAAAAAACTCCCATGTAATAAAATCCATTTTCAAGGATAAATAAGCAATAAATTTTGAATTTTGAAAGGGAGAAAAAAACAACAAAAAAACTCCCATGTAATAAAATCTATTTTCAAAGAAAATAAGCAATAAATTTTGGCTCTTATTACTTCCTGCCGCGACAACATGGAAACGATAATTTGAAGAATTGTATTTCCCACTGAATTCTAGAAGACGTGCACAGAAATGAAGTTACATTTATGTCCAGAAACAAAACAAGGGGCCATCTCAGCATTTGCTCAATGGATCAGGGAAACTGGACGAAAAACCTGATCGAGATGGGGTCATTGACCCGGAAGCTGTAGTACAATAGTTGTTACAGATTGTTTATACTCATTTATACAGTCCAAATGGTAAATAATGCATTATGTATCATTGTTAAAATTAATGTTCCTTTTCTTGTGATGCTCAGTATAGTCTCTAATTGTATAGAAACAGTTATGCAGCAGAAACGATTTCACTTGGGATTTAAATTTTCTTTGAATTTAATCGTTTAATGTCATCTGGCAAAGTTTGTAAAAAATGTACATGATTTTTATTATTCTATTGTCATCTGCATAAGTTCCGAGTGTTATAGTAATAGACTTCGGCATTTTCTGAAAATATATTCCGCCCTTGAGCAAGTCATTTTTACAAAACCACTGATTCGTAAATAAAAGACACGGTAATGGTAAAATTCCTAGATTAATGAAGAGAGGCTTACATGAATCACGTGGGTGGGATTTGGTTATTATTCGTTTTTGTAATCTAAAAGTCTGGGAGCTATAAGATGTATTTCCCCAGAATATTATGCCATATCTCAGGCGGGAATGAGCATTCGCTAAGTATACACAACGAGCAGTATGAAGGCTGACTGAATTTGCAAGAATTCTGAACGCGTAGCATAATGAACTTAATTTTGTGTTCAATTCATTTAAATGGACGTTCCATTTAAGGTTTGACTGAATTGAGAGACCTAAAATTTTGTTGCCTTAACATCAGTCAATGGTACACTGTTCATTTTCAATGGAGCACAGAATTGTTTATTTGAAATGGAAAACTGCATTAAAACCGTTTTCTTTTCGTTTACTATTAATTTGTTATTTCGGAACCAATTTGAAACATCTGATATTGTACTATTTACGGTTTCTTTATTGCAAAGGATGTTGGTATCATCCGCAAAGAGAACCGTTCTTCCGTTTCGAATCGTCGAGGGCATATCGTTTACGTAAAGTAGGAACAGAGTAGGGCCTAAAATCGATCCTTGAGGAACTCCACATGCAACGGGCAAAGAGTCGGAAAGGTGCGTACGTAATGTTCCATCATTCCAGTAAGGTATTTCAACTCTCTGAGATCGTTGTTTAAGGTACGAACATAACCAATCTAGAGCAATACCACGAATTCCATATGAAGGTAATTTGGAAAGTAAAATGTCATTATCAATGACGTCAAAAGCTTTTGAGAGATCTAAAAATAATCCAATAGGTGCCTCGTTTTGATCCAATGATGAGGCGACATCTTTAAGAAAAGAAAATATAGCTGTTTCCGTTGATTTTGATTTTCGGAGTTTGGTTTTGGTTTATGACTGAAGAATGATAATGGCCATGCCTGCAAGGGGAAGGACGTAGAAAACAGTACACAATAATAACGAGGGATTCATGATAATGTTTTTTGCCCTTTTGAAATTGTTGTACTTATCAACTGATATGTTTAGATACAATATGTGTGTTTCAGCAGAATGCAGATGGATATGTTGTTAACTTGAAGTAAACATTATTATTCCTGGGTAATAGCGTAAAGAGTTCCCAATCCCATGTGAGGAGAAACAAAATTAACTTACGTAAATTTGTCATCGCCGAATATCTCTAGAGACGGTCTATCAGTCCCACTCATAACTTTTATCATAACGCGGCAGCTTCAGTACAAGATATCCTTACGTAAAAATTAATTGGAAATTTAGGCAAAATAAGCAAATAAAAAGGTACCAAGTACCGTCAGACTACCAACTGAAGGAAGGCGACCAACATACAATATAACATGGCTCTAATTACGATCATTCTACGCACTATTGTTATATTATATTATATTATATTATATTATATTATAGTATAGTATAGTATAGTATAGTATAGTATAGTATAGTATAGTATAGTATAGTATAGTATAGTATAGTATAGTATAGTATAGTATAGTATAGTATAGTATAGTATAGTAAAGTATAGTATATTTCCCAATACACTTCAATAACATGTAGTTTTTCATTCTATGGAAATGGAGGGTTTACGTTTGTTTACCTCGATTCCGATAAGACTTCAATCAAATAGTTCTTAAAGGAGATTATTGTATTTCCGAAGACGAATATCAAACTATTACGATCGGATCGGTTTTAGGGGCTTGGAAAATCAAATGCTACAATAGATGAGTTAATATTGGTGACTTTTTCCCCATATTTTCAAACTTCAGTTCAATTTATCATCAATTTAGTTCTTAAGATATTCAAAAAAGTTTCCCTTCATTATTATTGGATTCATTCTTGGAAGCTGAGCATATTACACCCTTTAACACTTTTGTTAACTTACAGTACTTACAGTGAAATCTTGTAACCTACATTTTTTGTACTGCACTGCAATAAAAATAAACACACAGATTCCTCGAAATAACATTAAGTTAAATGCATACATTTGGGGAGAAGATTAACGTGGAAGGTCGATACAAACCAAAAGTGAAAAGAACAGAACCAGAAACTGCTAATGGCAAATTCGCAAACATTCCCAACTTTCGCTGTAAAACAAAATGCTGCAACACATATGAACCCACAGTATCGAAATGAAGCACAGCCAGTGTCTTCAACATCGACGTTCTTCAGCGATTCCAGTCCATATGTCTTCGATCAGTAACAATGGCGCCCTGATAAGTACGTAATGAAGTGCTCTACGATGAACTTCAAATGAAGACCATTCAACAAGAAATAACATACACTTATCAGAAATATCACAGACGACTTGAAAATCAAATAGTATCTCTGCTAGATGATATTGAAGGTACAGCGACATAAAACGGTTAGATATTAAGTATTGATTTGTGAAAAAAATAGGAATGCTACTGTTGATGACATTTCCACTCAAGTAAATTTTCTTAAACAATTTGCCAAATATTTCGGTAGAAATAAACTGCAAATAAACAGAATTACCACAAAATTGAACTCCAGTGTTAGATTTGCTTTGATTTTTTTGTGTTTCCGGGCATGTCAACTGCTTTGATCATTAGTCCCGTTAGTGTAGTGCATGCTTTTTTCTCGGGAGATGGCGGTGATCTTCTCCAGCTGGATGGCGAGATCCGGCGCCGACCTACCGTCGGCTAATGGGGTTTCCCCCTGACCAGGACTCTCCCACCAGCGAGGCACCACCCCAGCCGGGACAAGCTCCAAACTCCCGACCGGTCTCCCGGAATATGTGGTAGTGTAGTGCATGTTAGTGTAAGTGTATGTGTAAGGGGAGAGGATAGGACAGGGAAGAGGAAGGACAGTTCGCGCGCGGTTCGTGGCCCGTTTGGTAGGGTACTGCTCCGGCATTCGCCTGGTGTGGATCGGAGAAACCACGGAAAACTACCGATCAGAGCAGCCGGCCGCTAGAATTCTCCTCCAGACAGCGACTGAATTCGTCCTAGCTGAAAAGGTAGTGTCGAAAATCCTGCCGCCGTGGGAGTGGGAACCTAGGACCTCCCGGTCAGAGGCGCTGCAGTGACATCAGTTGATGTACTGAGCTACCGCTCCCGGTGTGTTAGACACGAGTTACTATTTTGTTAGCAATACAGAAAAAACAATCTGTAGTTCGTTTACCGTTACAAATATGTTTTCTGTAACTCGGGAACCGAAATATCTAGTTTTTGAAATGTAATCTCGCGCTTTTTAAAATATTATTATTATTATTATTATTATTATTATTATTATCATCATCATCATCATCATCATCATCACAATTTAACTTGTTTCCACTCGTGTATCTCGGTGACCATGAACAAGAGATACACGTTCCAACTGTCATAATCAGCACTGGATCAACCAACAATGTTCGGAAACTTCCTCACGATGTTACACGTGTCCAGTATGACAATCTTTTGCATCTGGATGTATAACCCCTTCTTTAGATGCAGTTCAGCTAGGGATTCATGTAGAAACTTAGGAATTTCACCAGTGGCGCCTAGAATTATTGGTACAATCGTCACCATTTCCACGTCGCTCCACATTTCCTTTATCTCATTTGCCAGAGGTTGATATTTTAGAATTTCAATCAGATACACCTTTTTATTTTTTTGTCTGCCATACAATGTCCGGTTTATTAGATGATACAGACCTATCTGTTATTATGGACCTGTTCCAGTACATTTTGTGATTATTTGTGTCAATGACTGGTTCGGGTGTGTACTTATAGTATGGTTTGGTTCCCGTAAAAGGTCATTATTGGGCATAGTTGCTGATAAACCACTTTATAAACGTCATGTCGTTTTGTATATTCTGAGGATGCTAGAGAGCTGCATCCACTGATAATGTGGTCTATATTTTCTCTATGTTACTCTACTTACGGTCCATCAGTTCTCCCTCTATCTGGTATGGGTAGCGTCCGTGAAGTTGCTTCTCTTTCCAGTTGCTGATTTTCATCTCATTGGTCTGTATTTGCTTTTGTAGATTCATTGTTTCATCAGACAAATTCAATGGTGTAATTTTCCGGTCAATGTATGTTACAATCTTGCTTCCATTAACTTTTTCGTGGAAGCACTGACGCAGTCTCTCCAGTTGTTGGTGATGGAGATTCACTATATCTATGACACCTCTTCCTCCTAAAGACCTAGGTAGGTGGAATTTCTCAACTGCGCTTTTAGGGTGGTGACATCTAAATCTGGTGCAAAGTACTCTGCAGTTTGTATTAAATGCATCTAGTTCGGTTTGTGTCCATCTGACAATACCAAAGCTGTACGTAAGCACTGGAATTACATAGGTATTTATAGCCTTAATTTTCCTGCCAGCACTGAGTTTAGTTTTTAGAATTTTACTCAGACGTGTATTAAATTCCTGGATAATGTTAGATTTTGTATTTTTTAGGTCAACATTAAATCTTTGTAAATATCCAAGATATTTGTAATATTCCTCAGGATTCATGGCATGAATTCGTTCGTGTTTAGCATTTCCTTCTCCAAGGGTGTAATCCATCTGATGTTGCCACTTTCCTTTCCGCAGTGCATTTAGTTTACATTTCTCGACGCCAAAATGCATTCCAATATCATTGCTAAATTTTGCAGTAGTGTCATTATTATGCAGTAGTATATGTCATTATTAGTAGTGTTATTATTATTATTATTATTGTTGTTGTTATTATTATGTTATTATTTTTAAAACTTTTTCATCTTTCAACTATTAATAGTTAAATTGTTGGGAAGGGATTCTGAAACTCAAGAAAGCGTGCGCAGATGATTTTCTCCCCCATACGTCACATACAGTTTTATACCGTTTTTTGTGACTAAATAAATATCTAAGTTAAAATGTTGGGAAGAGATTCTGAAGCTCAAGAAAACGTGTGATTCTCTCCCAGACGTCACACACAGCTTTTATTGTACTTTGACTAAATAAATGAAAAAGTGGCATTGTCTCGTACTCGCTCAGTGATTCATCCAGGAAGCTACCGCCATGATAATCGCAATGTGGGAGGTAACTCGCCCACGCTGAGCGTGGCTAGTGCATTGGAGCGGCTTTCTCCCCAGGTGACTCAGCGATGGTGTAGGAGCCGCCTCCAACCACCAAAACAGCGCTTGCACTCGCCTGTGTCGCAAAACAAAACAAAGCTATCAAGGACCAACAGTTAAACGTTTAGAGCTCTTTTATCTCCAAGTCACAACATTCAAGATAATGTTTGTCGCGAAAACTCGTAGTTATAACGCTAATTAGTTCAGACTGCTATCGATAACCGTGCATCAACGTTGCGAAAAGGAATTGTTTTATCTCTTGTTTACGAAATTAAGTTTGTTTCAAGGTGAATTGTATCGTCCTTGTGTACGGAAGAAACACTATCGCATGATCAGATAAGTAGATTGTATTTTATCGATTTTGAGTTAAGAAATATGAATCACTTTTCTCGACAAAGTAAATTGCATATTGGATAAATGGAAATGTTCCACGCACGTTTATAAGTCGTAACTTATAATTAATTCAACAAAAAATGTATATCGGTGTACATTCATCAGTATTTGAAAAGAGTTTTCATCTCGCCTTTACGCTAATTTTAGCGTCCGATGCCTACTTAAACGTCCTACCTTTTCATTTTATTTGTTCACCAGCTCTACAATATAGGTGAATAATAAAAATAAAATTTTCCAGAATTAACCAAAAAGTATATTTTGTAAACGATAATGAAATAACCTTCTTGAAGCAAATGATTAAAATCTATAATTCATATACCTTGTAACTGAAGATTATCCTCCAAAGTTCAACTGCAAGCCAGAAGTCTACTGCAAAACTGTCAACGACCAAAGATTCCAGGGTAATTAAAATTTGTTTTAAAAATGACGCTTCCTTCTACTAACGTCTTCCTTATGAAGCACATATGTAATCACCAGTTCAGTGACTTTCTTAGAGTTCTCTTATTATTTTGAAAAATACAAACATACTCACTTTGTACTATCTACGAAAAACATTTAAAAGTCAAAAATACAATAAACAACCTTTCATTAGTTTGGGACTAAGTAAAATGGGAGTAAGTATTTCTCGAGATCAACCATTACTTTAATCGAGATATCCAATTACGATTACGCATTAGTGCACGATATATGTTGTTAAAATTTGTGGGTTTCTCGATTATTGGAGAGTTAGGAGAACGCCAAGGTCTCCGAGACACGATAAAAACGGAAGGCACCTTCGAACTCACATTTTTTCGCTTGAGGTGCCGAGTCACCCTACGTTTTAACAGATCGAGGCACAATGCAATTAAGTTCTGTATCATTCTTGGGGAACACTGATCTTTGCCTCTCAAAAAGGCCCCCATTTTCTAATAACAAGAATCACCAGTTCTGGCAATATTTAAGAACATTTTTTACATTTTTTTAAAATTCTTCCCACAATATTAAATTCTTTTCATGAAACGCAATGGGCGGTTAGCATACCACGTTCTGAATAGCTCTCTTCTTTAAATTTTTAATTTGTACTACTTTTATTAATATATTTCCCAACCCTGATTTTGATCCAGTATTGGCCACTTAAAAATTACAGAACTTTGATAATGGTCAGATAATTAACTCAGAAATAGACTCTTTATATCCTACTCCCTGAATGTGCTTGAGGCACTTTATGCCTAAAAAGTTCCAATTCATGTTTCATTGCAATGCCAACATAAATAAGTTTCTATTCATATTCTGTTCATAATCAATTGTTCAACTGCAACTATAGATCTAAGTGATGTACTGTACATATCTTTGTATATAAATATTTTATCTGTTCTCTAGCCCTGATGAAGGCCAAATATACGGCCGAAACGTCGGCAATGTAAAAATATCGTTTACTTTCTTGTGACCCAATCTCAATAACCAGCAGACAGATAAATAGGTTTGTAATACTTCTTGAATTCTCGACCTCAACTTATATTCTTGGGAATTTTTCATGGGCGTTGGTCAGTTAATTACATGTTAGTTCGCGACGTTTTGAATCTTTACTATTCCCTCATCAGGGCTATGGAACAGAAAAGTACACTCTTACTACATACGCATGTTCTAAATAATATTGGAGAGAATAAAATACAAATACAGTCGACTCCGGTTATAATGGACTAATATTTTTGGTTCACTATATCCGAGGTTCAGTATATCCGATGATGTCAAAATTAAGAGGAATTTATCCACAATAATTGATTTTATTAATGCACCATCATATCCTCGGGCTCTTGAATTTCGGGGCCCTGAGCTATTGCCCGCTCTGTCCATGTCTAGCAACCGCACTAGCTACGATAGACTCCTTTCGTAAGCAGAACCTCGTTCGCCGACAGACCACTTCCTGCCACACGCGAGCACAAGGATGTGACCGGAGGCGGTAGCTCCGCGCATCAACCGATGCCACTGCAGCGCCTCTGACCAGGAGGCAGGTTCATGACGGCGGCAGGATTTTCGACACTAGCTTTTCAACTAGGTCGAATTCAGTCCCTGTGTGGAGGTGAATTCTAGCGGCCGGCTGCTCTGATCGGTAGTTTTCCGTGCTTTCTCCGATCAACACTAGGCGAATGCCGGAGCAATTCCCTAACAAACGGGCCACGAACCGCGCGCGATCTGTCCTTCCTCTTCCTTGTCCTATCCTCTCCCCTTACACACACATTTACACTAACATGCACTACACTACCACATATCCCGGGAGACCGGTCGGAAGCTTAGAGCTTGTCCCGGCTGGGCGGTGCCCCGCTGGTGCGAGAGTCCTGGTTAGTTGGAAACCCCGTTAGCCCTCGGTAGGTCGGCGCCGGATCTCGCCCTCCAGTGAGGGAAGAACACCACAATCTCTCGAGAAAAAATGCACTACACTTACAGGACTAATGACCAAAGCAGTTGACGCGCCCGGAAACACGAAAACAAAATCAATCACAAGGATGTGCTAATGCGCTGCTGAGATAGTGCAGCCAAAGGGAGTTGGGGAAGAATGTTTAGCGTCCATATGCGTGGAATAATCACAGACGATTCGTCCGTAAGAAACGAACATTTCATCAAACAGATTTAATGATATACGCAAATTATGCAACATTTCAGGCGCATACGATATACGTATACGGTACGATATACGGTATACGATATACGTATCACCATTTTTTGATAGACAGACCATGTCTTGCGAACAGGTTAGTGCATTATTCCTAATTAGTACCTTATGCACTTGTGAATCGGGAGGAAAGTGATTCTTAGTAGTAATCTACGTTGAATATTACATTTAGATCTCCATTAGATATATATCAATTTAACGCAAATATTTCACAAAAATATCGAGCCTCGTAGACTCAATGTGGTTACAAGGACTTATGAGTACTGGCATTATTGAATTAGTACGTATAGAACATTCGTCATGACATAAAATATGGGTACTAATATATCCATATCATGTGAATCATTTAATAGTACATTACACACGATTAAAAAACTTAAACACTTTTGAATCAATAAATAGAATTACTACTTTGTCTTATTTTATTTCTTTCCCTTTGGGGTAGTATTCTTCTCACTCTTGCGCTTTGTTTTGGGGAGAAAAGAATGTTTACCTTTTCCTGCCTATGCATATTTATTCTCCCATCTTTTCCCATAACTTTAGATTTTTTCAACGTTCTACTTCATCCTGTTCTCTCGATTTCCCTACACATGACACAAAATAATTATGTAATATCTGGGTCTTATACGTGCATCGCAATCTCATCAAACATAACATCATGTACTCACAAACAAGAAACTGCCAAAGGCACAGGAAAACAAGCGACGGTTCGTCATGCAAACGCATTTCTTTTCGGCCACGTGTCACGGAAATCCATGCGGGTGCGCAGTTGTGCCTTTATCGCGGTGCGTGACCTTGAGTGCGGTAACACTTCAATGAACAGGACGCGCACGTCTACGTGTCGCACAGACTGTCAACCGACGGCAGATACGGCACGAGATTGGGGCTGCGGCCGCGTCGGGTTGGGCTGATGCAAGATGAGGCGCGGAGGAAGTCAACAGGGGAAGCAACGAAACAAAACGGAAACCAAATGGAGCCAAGAGTGGAACATTTGTAAGGCTAGCAGTCTTCATAAGAAGATAGAAAACTTCTACAACCTACAAACTTTAAAAAAAATATGCCGTAAAGATCAAGTTACAATCACCAGAATTAGATCAGAACATACGAAGCTTACTCACATCCACCTATTAAACAAGAATACTCCCCCAATTTGCAATATATGTAATGTACAAATAACAATATTACACATTATTCAGGAATGTCCTAAGTACAACCAATCCCGCCAATCAATCTTACAGAACTTCAACTTGATGCTTTACTTCATTCAAGCACCCAACAAGAAAAAATTATAAAATTTTGTAAATCAACTAATGTCTCTCACGAACTGTAATACTGTTTTTTTTAGTGTATGTATTGTGTGTATTACCATAACATGTGAAATATTTCCAACCACTGGTGCAATGTAAACTGTAATGTAATTCACTGATCAAAAAAAAAAAAAAACCTCGCAGTTGATGCGACTATAAATAAATGAAAAAAAAAACAAGAAAAAAGAAAATGGCAGCAATTTTTTTCTTCTTTAATGCCACCAACCACATTAACGTTAAATAACGAGCCCATCCCATAGTACCCCCCAAATAAACCCATTAAATATTTAGGACTGCACTTGGACACCAGATTGAATTGGAAACAACACATAGACACCAAATGAATTCAAACTAAAAACAAACTTCATCAACTAAAATCACTAATTAATAGGAATAAATACCTTCCATACAAAACAGGAACAATACTGTACAAAACAATAATCAGACCGACTCTTCTCTATGCCTGTCCAGTATAGATTAATGCTGCAAAAACAAACATCAACAAAATACAAATAGTACAGAACCAATTCCTACGTACCATCACTAATGCATTCTAGTTCATATCAAATCATCAATTACATAATGAATTCAACCTCCCTTCACCACATAACTTACCTATCCCATAAATTCTTCTCTAATATTCACCATATTCAAATATTATCCTCGTTCAACCTCTGTAAAAACCCCACTTATCCCACTCGCATCAAAAATAAATATCCATTCCACATATTTTGTAAAATATTTTCAGACCTAAAATAATGTCTACGAGGTGTCATCATGGTTTCCTCAACCACTGCACTAGAGGTAAGTAAGGTTAAGTGTTATACGTTAAGCCATCACTGCATCTGTGTAGTTTTATAGGAACTGATCTATGTACAAAAACAATCATGGATCTATGTACAAATCAATCAAACAAAACAATCAAAAACAATCAAAAACAATATTCATCAGGTGACAGTATCAACAGCTCATTACAAAAAATTCACATACAATACATGTACATTATTTTACAACACTTTGCCAGATGACATTAAACGATTAAATTCAATAGAAAAGTTTAAATCCCAAGTCAAATCGTTTCTGCTGCATAACTGTTTCTATACAATTAGAGACTATACTGAGCATCACAAGAAAAGGAACATTAATTTTAACAATGATACATAATGCATTATTTACCATTTGGACTGTATAAATGAGTATAAACAACCTGTAACAACTATTGTACTACAGCTTCCGGGTCAATGACACCCATCTCGATCAGGTTTTTCGTCCAGTTTCCCTGATCCATTGAGCAAATGCTGAGATGGCCCCTTGTTTTGTTTCTGGACATAAATGTAACTTCATTTCTGTGCACGTCTTCTAGAATTCAGTGGGAAATACAATTATTCAAATTATCTTTTCCATGTTGTCGCGGCAGGAAGTAATAAGAGCCAAAATTCTTTGAAAATAGATTTTATTACATGGGAGTTTTTTTGGTTTTTTCTCCCTTTCAAAATTCAAAATTTATTGCTTATTTTCCTTGAAAATAGATTTTATTACATGGGAGTTTTTTTTTCTCCCTTTCAAAATTCAAAATTTATTGCTTATTTATCCTTGAAAATAGATTTTATTACATGGGAGTTTTTTTTTTTTCTCCCTTTCAAAATTCAAAATTTAAGTAGTATATGGTAGGGATCACAGAATTTTGAAAATGTGCACACAATTCACTTTTCCCCATAGCACGTCATACGCAGTTTTTAACTGTGTTTTTGACGTAAAATAAATAAAAAATCAAATAATAAAACAAATTAATTTAAAAAAAGGGGGAAGCAAGGAATCGATGCTCTCACAAAACTACAGATAAGGGGTTTTCAAACGTTTTTCATCCACGGCTCCCTTGAGCTAAACGAAACTTCCCTCGGCTCCCGTGGTAACAATACGTTTCAAACAAAGGGGTTAATATAGGACTACTATAGTATTAAACGTCTTAGGCCGATAGACACCAAATGACAGACGTGGTTGAAGTTTGTAAACCGAGGCGATAGCCGAGCCAACCACGTCTGTTGTTTGTGTCATCGGCCGTGTGTCGTTCTATACTTTTCGTAGTACCATCTTCTTATATGAAAAATAATATAAATAAAAAACGTTCTTGGCTTGGCTTACGTAGGAGTGCAACGCCCCCTGTATCGATTCAGACGCGAGTTCAAGACCAACTATAATATTGGTATTGGCGAGGCATTTCGATTCGATTTTTTTAATACGTGGTGGCTTTGTTTGACACCATTAAAAAGATAAATTTTCCACAGAATTTGAGATGGATATTCCAGAAGATCTTGTGGAGACAGCGAATAGTGCTAATTTCGATTTGTGACTAACAAAAACGAAATTACGGTATGAGAAGGAATAAGAAGATTTCAAATATTGGCGTTAAGGCAAAAATGTAAATGAGGTGAATGAAGGTGAAGATAGCAGAATTTTTAAAATTAGACTCTCCTGAGCTCTACACAGGGCATTGTTTTCGGCGATAATCGGCCACAATGCAAGTGGAAAACGGTGGCGATCTCCTTTCTTTGAAAGAACTTGGAGGTTGGGACTCCTCGTCTGTAGCCGAAACTTAAATTGAACAATCTGTTTAAAAAAGAGTTAAAATTTCTAAGCAATTACTCAGCACTAACCAGATTGCATTAAATGATTCAAATACGTCGGCGTCGGCACCTTCAACTTCTTATGAAGGTTTAGAAATTAGTTATAATAGTAACTGTTCATTCAATATTAATATTTATTATAATGAGACCTTTGAAAAATGAGTTAAAAATAAGAATGTTTTAAGAGCTGAACATTAATATATTATGTTTCACCTTGTTTGTCATTTGTCTTAAGAGTTGAATAAATTATTACAAACAATTATTTAGTGAAATAAATCATATGCATTACAAATATCATTTAGTATGACAGTACAACCGGGAGCGGTAGCTCAATGCATCAACTGATGTCACTGCAGCGCCTCTGACCGGGAGGTCCTAGGTTCGAGTCCTGACGGCGGCAGGATTTTCGACACTAACTTTTCAGCTAGGTCGAATTCAGTCGCTGTCTGGAGAAGAATTCTAGAACCGGCTGTTTTGATCGGTAGTTTTTCGTCGTTTCTCCGATCAACACCTGGCGAATGCCGGAGCAGTACCCTAACAAACGGGCCACGGTCCGAGCGCGATCTTTCCTTCCTCTTCCTTGTTCTACCCTCTCCCCTTGTACACACACACATATTTACACTAATATGCACTACACTACCACATATTCCGAGAGACCTGTCGGGAGCTTAGAGCTTGTCCCGGCTGGGGCGGTGCCCCGCTGGTGGGAGAGTCCTGGTTAGGGGGAAACCCCGGTAGCCGACGGTAGGTCGTCGCCGGATCTCGCCATCTCCCGAGAAAAAAACGTGCACTACACTTACGAGACTAATGACCGCATCTGTTGACGCGCCCGGAATCATTAACAACCAACCACCGAAATAAGGGGGGAAAGTAAAAAAATCCTTAACAGCGGGGACGCAGTGGGCAGTTAGATGCCCTAGCGTTGCATATTCGCTCCCCTGGTGCGTGTGAGTTCTCGCTCTGACAACAACCCAATCGGAAGCTCCGTCCACATGTACCGAGTGAATGTCCTTGACTCGAAAGTGTTCATTGCCTCTGGGGATATGAAAACACCGACATGAGAAACAATGAAGCGTGAACTCAGTGTGGTGCGATCGGCAAATATTCTCGTCTTTTATTAAAAATACTTAGCATTATTAATTTGTGGACACCGTGAAACGTCACACGATTTTGCAAGGTCCTCATGTCTCATAAATTTTCATTATTTTCTAGAATAATGTGTTCCCTCCATCGCGATGAGATGAATGTATTTTCCTAGCCCCTCTCATTTAAGAATTATTGCAAACGTGTTTGATTATTTTTAGAGAAATTGAGAAAGATGTTCATTGTGCACGTAAGTTTTTAATCACAGCATGTAATATACAATACCATCGTGTTTCCCAATGACATCCTTCTGTTACATTTTAGCACCTGGATGAAGGAAAGGGATTTGCTAAATGATTAAGTCGCTGGGAATTTTCCCTCGTGTTCGTTGCTATCACACAGGATTTCCCGTTTCTTTGATAGGGCTAATCTGCGAACTCGGATTGTATTGGCATTAAAACTACGTAAGTCACGTTTATCCAAATGTGGAATTGGAAACCAACAATTTAGAAAGAGGAAATTGATAGTACACGAAGCTGCGGGTGTTGGTAGAACTACATACAATTTCATAAACTGAAGCGTACGAATTAGAAACAGGAGGGAACGTATTCTCGCATATCAGTACACAACCGTCACAGCCTTCACAACGACAAATTGATAAAAACGTTTGCTAGACAAGAGGAGGAAACAATGAATAAAATTGTATGTGTGGATGTGTGCTGAGTGATGTGAGGATGGAGAGAGGAGAGAGAGGAGAGAGAGGAGGGTAGATGGGTAGGTGTGTGTGTGTGTGTGTGTGTGTGTGGTGTGTGTGTGTGTGTGTGTTGTGTGGTGTGTGTGTGTGGTGTGTGTGTGTGGTGTGTGTGTGGTGTGTGTGTGTGTGTGTGTGTGTGTGTGTGTGTGGTGTGTGTGTGTGGTGTGTGTGTGTGGTGTGTGTTGTGTGTGTGTGTGTTGTGTTGTGTGTGGTGTGTGTGTGTGTGTGTGTGTGTGTGGTGTGTGTGTGGGTGTGTGTGTGTGTGTGTGTGTGTGTGTGTGTGTGTGTGTGGTGTGTGTGTGTGTGTGTGTGTGTGTGTGTGTGTGTGTGTGGTGTGTGTGTGTGTGTGTGTGTGGTGTGGTGTGGTGTGTGTGGTGTGTGTGTGTGTGTGTGTGTGTGTGTGTGTGTGTGGTGTGTGTGTGTGGTGTGTGTGTGTGTGTGTGTATGTGTGTGGTGTGTGTGTGTGTGTGTGTGTGTGTGGTGTGTGTGTGGTGTGTGTGTGTGTGGTGTGTGTGTGTGTGTGTGTGTGTGGTGTGTGTGTGGTGTGTGTGTGGTGTGTGTGTGTGTGTGTGATGTGTGTGTGTGTATGTGGTGTGTGTGTGGTGTGTGTGTGTGATGTGTGTGTGTGTGGTGTGTGTGTGGTGTGTGTATGTGTGTGTGTGTGTGTGTGTGTGTGTGTGGTGTGTGTGTGGTGTGTGTGTGGTGTGTGTGTGGTGTGTGTATGTGTGTGGTGTGTGTGTGGTGTGTGTGTGTGTGTGTGTGGTGTGTGTGTGGTGTATGTGTGGTGTGTGTGTGGTGTGTGTGTGTGTGTGTGTGTGTGTGGTGTGTGTGTGGTGTGTGTCGTGTGTGTGTGGTGTATGTGTGGTGTGTGTGTGGTGTGTGTGGTGTGTGTGGTGTGTGTGGTGTGTGTGGTGTGTGTGGTGTGTGTGGTGTGTGTGGTGTGTGTGTGTGTGTGTGTGTGTACCATTTTACAACGCCATATGCTTTAAAAATCGTACGTAGAATAATTAAGTTAAAATAACCAAAAATTCGTACAATTCGAAAAATGCATAAAACCCCCCTCACAAGTTCGTAAGATTGGCGGACTGACTTCCAAAATCCAAGTTCAAATCTGCCGTGGCCGAAGAGTTTCAGAGGGAGGAAAATTCTCAATGTGAAATGTCACGCTTTGTGGTAGTAATAGAATCCTCGCTAAAGGGAGTTGAAGCATTCAAAACTCTCATTCTCTGGTTAATCCCATTCCTAATCAGTCTACATTTGCGCTCAGCTAAGGAACAACGCAACAAACGAATAAATTTAACAGTCGACCCCACGTTGCGAACATGGAAGTACAAAACGGTTGGTAGTGTCTGCGGTCTTGTGGTGTCAAATTTGAAAATGCCCAACGATACTGTCAAAGAATACGTTGAGAATCGTCAGTGGTTTGCAGATCTTTAGCATCGAGCAACAAAAACATCCTCATAAATATTAATAAAACATTATTAAACAACTTATTTAATGCAGTTCTAATGAGGGAATAAATCTCGAAATTTATGAGTCTTCTGATGATATTTTTCTTTCATTTACAAGTATTAATCTATATTGTTTTTAAAACCTATGACATTTTCGCCTATTTCAGTTTCAAGTTTGTTTTTAAACCGTCAACCAGAATTTTCACAAAGTTTATGATAAATTTAATTACATAGTAATCTTACTTATCTTAGTCCCATCCTAACAAAATGTTTGCCCCCCCCTCCTACCGGAGTCAGTTCTAGGAAGCGCTCCACGGACCCTGTTCTCGTACGAACAAAGGCAGCGTTGCTAATTCTGAATTTCGCCTATAGCTCGCACTACATAGCAGCGCGAACCAGGACGCAAAATATTATGGTTGGCTGCTCTGGATCCCAAGTGTTTGGCGTGGTTGGTGTATCACTCCGCTTCCTGGGCGTAGAGACTGAAGTCACATACTGTGCTACTGCCGGAGGCGACGAAGGCGGTGGAGAGGGGGACCGCACTGGTGGTGACGGCAATGGAGACGGAGGCGGTAGGAGTGGTGTTAGTGGCAGGGTCACGATGTATGCTGGATTGATTAATTTATTTCGTTTTTCCTCGCGTGTCGACTGTTGAGGTCATTCATCCCGTTCGTGTAGTGCGTATTATATCCTGGCAGGTGGCGGTCTTTGGTTGGTGGGTGATTCCGGGCACGTCAACAGCTTAAGACATTAGTCCCGTTAGTGTAGTGCATGTTTTTTCTCGGGAGATGGCGGTGATCTTCCCCCGCTGGATGGCGAGATCCGGCATCGACCTACCGTCGGCTAGTGGGGTTTCCCCCAACCAGGACTCTCCCACCAGCAGGGCACCGCCCCAGCCGGGACAAGCTCTAAGCTCCCAACCGGTCTCCCGGAATATGTGGTAGTGTAGAGCATGTGAGTGTGAGTGTGTGTGTGTGTAAGGGGAGAGGATAGGGCAAGGAAGAGGAAGGAAAGATGGCGGGCGGTCCGTGGCCCGTTTGTTAGGGTACTGCTCCGGCATTCGCCTGGTGTTAATCGGAGAAACCACCGAAAAGTAGCGATCAGAGAGGGCAGCGAAAAGAATTCTCCTCCAGACAGCGACTGAATTAGACCTAGCTGAAAAGCTAATGTCGAAAATCCTGCCGCCATCAGGACTCGAAAAACGTTAGAAAAGCGCGAGTGTAGGAGCGCAGTGGGTGGGCAGTGGGAGGGGCAGGCGCGTGGGCGGCGTGCGGGTACAGCTGTGGGCGGCTCCTTCCGCCCTCTGCTTTCCCAGAAGTAAATCCGTTCGCAGCTGCGATTCGCAATTCTCTCCTGCGCTGCGCAGACCACAGGAAGGCGGAAAAACGGAGGCGCTTAGCAGTGTCTTCGTCACGCGCAGAACCAGACGCTGTACTACTGGTGCACTCGCGGCTCGTGTTTTTCTAAATTGCACTGCATTGCCTGCATTGTATTTCATTCTTTTCATAATTTCTTCCGATGCAGACTCAAGGGAGTGGCGCTCCTACAGCATAATGGGAAAACTACTACTCGCGCAACTTTTCTTGAACGATGAATTGAAGAAATGCGGACGGAGTGGGGGTATTAGTTACAAAGTCAGCCACTAGAGGATTGACAGTAATGCTAACCTCTGGAAAATCAATGCCACACCTGCTGCGTGTGCGGTCAGGTCATCGCTCTGGGTAGGCAACAGCAGGGACACTAGATAGAAGTTTTAGATGCATCCCTTGACGGATCTGGACCTGCCTCAGCCATTTTTTTTAGATAATGGTAATAAAGCTGAAAAAAGTTCTCGACTATGAAAGCAACTAGCTTCTGTTTCGCGCCAACGAAGTTTTAATGCTTGGAATGTTGTCATCAGTGGTCGCTGCTTTTGCCTTCAACTGTTCATTGCTCAAGGGAGGGGGAAGCAAGGTCATCGTTCAAGAAAAGTTGCGCGAGTAGGAGTTTATGCGCAATTCTTCTCGATGAGCTGCATAGTAATACCATTTGGTGAGCACGCCCTTCTTCAGACCCTACGCCCCACCCTTGAAGGCTGCCTGGCCGCAGCCTTCGTCCGCCGGTAAGCCTGTGCAGTGAATGCATGACGTCACGCCTCGTCGTTTTACACAGGCCTTATGGCGGAATGAAGTGGGAGCCTAAAGCTTTTGCCTTCCCTGTTAACAGCTTCATATGCGTTACGGACGACCGTTATCGAACACACAAACAAAAATTTTGATATGACTGTTACATAATGTAACTCAGAAAGCCATTATTAATAAATAAATACATTTATAAATATAATTTTAAGTTTCTTTTGGGCGGCGATTTTTGCTGGAGAGGCTCCGCCTTACAGCCTTTAATGACGCGCCGCACCTGTACTGGTGCTTCATTTCTCGACCGTTTACACGAGGCTTACTATTTTCCCTTAGCGATTTGATTGATTGATTGATTGATTTTTTCGTGTTTCCGGGCGCGTCAACTTCTTTGGTCATTAGTCCCGTTAGTGTAGTGCATGTTTCTATTCTCCGGAGATGGCGGTGATCTTCCCCCTCCAGATCGCGAGATCCGGCGCCGACCTACCGTCGGCTAGTGGGGTTTTCCCCTCACCAGAACTCTCCCACCAGCGGGGCACCGCCCCAGCCGAGACTAACTCTAAGCTCCCGACCGGTCTCCCGGAATATATGGTCGTGTAGTGCATGTTAGTGTAAGTGTGTGTGTGTGTGTGTAAGGGGAGAGGATAGGACAAGGAATGGGAAGGACAGATCGCGCGCGGTCCGTGGCCCGTTTGATAGGGTACTGCTCCGGCATTCGCCTGGTGTTGATCGGAGAAACCACGGAAAACTACCGATCAGAGTAGCCGGCCGTCAGAATTCTCCTCCAGACAGCAACTGAATTTGACCTAGCTGAAAAGCTAGTGTCGAAAATCCTGCCGCCGTGGGGAGTGTAACCTAGGACCTCCCGGTCATAGGCGCTGCAGTGACATGAGTTGATGCACTGAGCTACCGCTCCCGGTTTATCATGTTCGACTCCCGCATATGCTCTAGCCGTTTGGAACAATTATTCTGCGATATCTGTACACGGTATGGTTATTTCATGTTGAAGCGAGCAAAACATTTCATCAGCGATCTCCCTCACGTCTGCTACAAACAAACAGCGCTGGCCCACAACACCCGCCGCGTGCGCGCGCGTGTGTGTGATAGTGGGTGGGTGAGTGCAAGCGTGCCTGCCAGTCTCCACCCGTCGCAGCTGCGCGTCTGCCGGCGTCGGCCGTGACTCAGCCACACGCGTGCTACAGACATGAAGCGCTTCCCGCCCCCGCATGTGCCACCTCTACGTTTGTCACACACGGCAATGCGTTATCTGCATTATCGATCTCACTTCGTGTGCTCTGTGCAGGTGGAAAATGAAGGTTACTTTGCATTACACACTCCATCTAACTATCAAAGTACCAGGGGCGGAGTTTTCAGTTGATCATTTGGCGGGAGGAAGGAGGCATCATCGATTTTTTTAAAAATAATAAACATCTTTGATATTATATTGTATATTATTTTTCCAGTGTATATATGATACTGAACAACATTAATATAAATTTAATATCGTTTTATTTGTTTTCAATATTAATTAATATTCATTATTAATTTTAATTAATTACATAATTCCAACATCAATATTTAAATCAATTTTGCCAAATAAAGGGAGGTAACAAACCAAATCTCGACGCCTTTGGGGAGGGGGGATGGCTCCCGTGTCTGCCATTGGCATGTCCCCCCCCAGTGGATCTTCCACTGTACAGTACGTCATTGTTTATAAATATACACTTCACCAGCATCTGTCATTTTCTTCACCCTCGCCCTCCTTCTTGACCTTGACCTCGACCTCATCCTTGCCCTTCGACTTGTCCTCCCCCGTTATCCCCGATCAGGACTCGACCTCGCCCCGCCCTTGTGCTCGTCCACGATCTCGAATTTACTCTTCTTGTCACCCTCACCCAAGCCTTACTTTCTTGTAAGTTCAGTCGTGTGTCGTGCTAAATAGTACCCTACTCCCATTTATGGTTATTGCTAGCAATCTCTCTTTCATGTGCGTCGCGAAGTCGATATTTTTAATGGCATCTATTGCCAGGTAAGAATTACAATAAAATGAATTCGCGATGCTTAGAAATATCAGAATATCAAAAATATGTTTATTGTGAGATTAAACCTCGTTTTGCCAGCGCTTCGTCTGACATCTTTTAGATTCCAATATTTAAAGTAATCAATAAATTTAAGGACTTGATTATTTGATAATGGATAGGATTTTGGGACTTGATTTTCGTAATAATATCTTTAAATGTTGAACAATTCTAGACAATTCATTTAGATTATTTTCTTAATAAAACGTTTTTACAACAGTTATTAAAAACTCGATTTGACAATTATCATTTTATGTTTCGCTTACCTTTGCATTCGAAATGATTTCACCAAAATTTTCCAACCACATCATATAAAAAACATATTCCTTGGCAAATAGCTAAATTATCGTAACAAACAACATGAGGTATTCGCAAGTCTTTGTTTTGTTTTTTTAATTTATTTCTTCTCATTTGACAATACTCTTGCAAGGGATTTTAATAGCATGTGTGTGGTCAGCGACTTTATTCGATAGGTCATCAATAAGATAGGAGTGGTTTGCAGCTCTCAATTGATTGTTAATTAAATTTAATTAATTTTATTTTGGTGAAAGGGAAAGAAATCGTTATATTGAGGAGAGCAATGTGTTATGATTTAAGGGGATTTTAATTTATCTTTAGTACCTTTGATTTTATATGTAGTCTGCATTTTTCCAATGCTAAATAAAATGGTATTTATGGACTTGAAGGAGTACGTACGTGTTGTAAAAACTACTCGGTATTTATTTTAGTCTTCGAAATCATAATCCATCATTATGGGGTAAGAGAGTAACAGATTAATGCACTGGTAGTAGTATCGAATAACTAATACACGGTTTGTATGTTGGATTCAGATAGCACTGCTATTATAGGCGGTGCAGTGTTTGATATAAATGTGACACATTTAACGCAATCAACGTATTCGTAAAGAACCTAAAAATATAATTTCAAATTATTTGTACAAATGATTCACAGTCTATTTAATTATGAACTTTCTTTAAATGAGAAAAAACTCGCGTCCTAAAAAGATTGAATGATATACTAATGACCTTTCACACTTTTAACTAACGATGCTTCGTAAAATGATCGTCAACGCAATCATTGCAATCCATTACAACAACCGTAATTGCATGACTCACCTTGTGTCTCGTGCGATAGCTATCTCACTGTAAAATCGACGTAAAGTGCATTGGTTGCACAGGCAGTCATAAAAGGTATTTAATGTTTGGTTCAAGAATGTTCGTAGCCGGCCTGAATAGACGAGGTCGCTAAGGCTGCAGGGCCGTAGCTGCCTCGATTCGAAGGATCGCGTGTTCGAATTCCGCCTCGAACAATGTTTGTGTGTGCACGTATTGTCTTTACGTGTCGTGTTCGCCGTGCAGTTAACCCAATATAAATAATCACGGTAGTCGCTACATGACCTAGTTGTTAAAAAGCGACCTAAAATAAGAATGTACGTAGTATTAAGAAAACCCTAAGAGCTAATGAAAGGTTTGTCTTCTCGTCTTAATTGTCGAAATACAAGGCAGTGAAATACTCAAACGCAGAGAACATTTTCTCTGAATATCCTACAAAACAGTTGTGCCCGTCCTGCTTCAATACACTCGGTTTCACCATTCAATCCTATACGTGTACCATGTTCAAGGAAGCATGCATCGTAGAAATGGACGTATAATTTTTTAATGTGATGTTCTCTACCGCCTAATGTGTTTTAAAGCGAAATTCTTTGGACCTCGGAATATGTGACCTCCAAAGTAGCAGAGAGAAGGTTTAGAGCGGAGAACGCAAATAGTCAAAAAGCAGTGTTTGAGAAACATGGTATGTTTTAATGCAACGTTCGAAATATAATGTACAAAATGAATACTAATACGAATGTAAAAAAAATTATCAGAAGTAAAAAATGAATAATAATAATAATAATAATAATAATAATATATGAATTAATCAATGAATTTAAAAACAAATGAATCACGAACGTAGTAATACATAAATCTCTATGGATAGGTGTAATATATTAAAGTATTGACCAGTAATTTTAAAATGTGAATGGCCCATTTCATCTAAATTTGCTCTAGCGTCGAATTTATATCAAACGCCGCACCACCTATCTTTGCAGTGCTTTCTGAATTTAACACACAAACACTAGCTTAATTATTCGCACCATTATCGAACAAAGGTCTGTTTTCATGCAAGACTAGACGCAGCCATGCCAGAAAGGTAGACGACGTACGTACTTTCTTATCTCAGTGACCTCACATGTCCCATAAAATAAGACGCCCGGAAGAGAACGCTTTAGCAAACACAAATGTCCAGATCACGCCATCACATATGCAACATTCCATAACTTACGAGTTAAAACAAATACCTTAAATGGCTTTCGACATTTTCTCACTAAAAGGCTATTATGATTGATAAGTGTTATATCCATATTGACCGCCACATATCTTTAAGGACCACTGAATAAGTAAACGAGAATTCCTGACGCATTCATTCACGCAAATTCACACTATATTATTTTTCAATTCAAATCATTTTCTAGTAAAAAAACGGAACAAAAACTGATTTAAAATGTACAAAAATGTATCTAATTCTGATTACGATTGTTCGAAATTTCATTTATTGTTACTGCACTACTGTAATTGCACCCAATTTTCTGTTTTAAGTAATGATACTGGCAATATTCACGAATATTCTAAAGAAGGATATTTCATTGTGTAGTAGAAAATATAGAACAATATGGAGCGGAAATGTGGCCACAAACACAAAAAATAAGAGATAAGATAACGACAGTAGAAATGGACTACATGACACGATGCCTACAACTTACTCTCAGGGACAGAGTGCGAAATGAAATATGGAGAAGGATGAATATAATTTGTTCTATGACGAAGACCTTGGAAAATAGAGCACTAAAGTGGTATGGACATGTTCAGATGTGTCGGAAAACAGATGGCCACACAAGATCTTAAAGTGTCAATCACATGAGAGGCGAAAAAGAGGAAGACCAGTTTTAGAATAGGAAAAATAGATTCTGGAAGGTATGAAGGATAGAGACCTCAAACCACGCGATTGGGAGGATCGAGAGTTGTGGAGGGTGAAAACGGCAAGCTCCTAAGGGGAAAATGCCGAAGAAGAAGAAGAAGAAGAAGAAGAAGAAGAAGAAGAAGAAGTAGTAATGATACTGAAAGTAAAGATACTCTTTCACTGTTTTTTGACGGTAAATAAATAAGAGGCGCTTATCTAACTTAAATTTAAACTAGTAGGAGTACGTGACATACCAAAAGTTTTAACTCCTCTCAGTGCTATTATTCAACTATTCTTTTTTTAAGTGCATGGCGTTATTAAAAGATCTAAAATTAATGGATAAACTGCATTGACAAATAAATCTTTAGATTTAATAATGCAGGTGTAGAACAGGGTCGTAATTCAATTTTAATTTTTACAATATTCAAAACTTCAGAGGTTTTAATAAAATTAAAAACTATAACATAAATATATTTTCTTCTAACCGAATGAACAATTTAAAGAAAAAAATGTGCCACTATTTTCCAGAAGATTTTGAAAATGTCACAAGGACTTCATGTAAAGAATCCACCAAAATTACAATATTTTTTAAAATTTTATTTAATAGGTAATTATTACATACAAATTAGACAACTTGATGCTAAGTCGTCTAAGCCGTCGCCGAAGGTCTTTAAGCCATTACAATATCTACATTCTACCGCGTTGTGATCTTTCGTGTTCTGGTATTCACCCCAAATGGTCTCTCCATCGCATCAATGCCCCGGAAAAGGCACCATAAGCTACGGGCGAGGAAAAAAACCCTGAAGGGGGGAAAAACCTGCCGTCAGAAGTCGAGTACATGCTAATATATCCGATTTTTGTTTTTAAACTATTTATTTATTTGGCGCGGGCGTCAGGCATTCTCCTTCCAGTGTTTGGCCTCCTCAGCACCTGAAAACAAACAGCACCACAGAAGATCGTCCGCACCAACGCCTCTGCCCTTACATTTCCGATTTCCACTTCCCTTCGCCCCCTAATGTGCTAATTATTTTAAGTTTCCTTTTGTTTTATTTTTATTTTATTTTAATTTATTTTAATTATTTTAATTTATTTTAATTAATTTAATTTAATTTAATTTATTTTAATTGATTTAATTGATTTTAATTAATTTAATTTATTTTAATTTATTTCATTTATTTTAATTTATATTAAGTTAATTGATTTTTATTGACTTATATATGTACTTATACTTAACAACAAAATTACAATATCTTAATGATCTCTTTAACGCACAACTAGATCTTACTCCTGACGTATTTACCATGTTTAAGTTCAAACTCTTCTAATCTGTCATTGTTATACGTGACACATACGTATATCCATTTATAAAGACATGCTGATTTTCGATTACAAAATTGTATCTCCTAGGAACATGCAAACATTCCAAATATTGATCATATTTGGAACAACGCTAATAGATCTAATCCTGGCGTGTGTGCGAAATTACAGCCAAAACATGGACTTTATTACACTAAATAGTATAAGGAGGAAAAGCACAAATTTGCAATACGCCAATCAACGCTTTGCCAAATGTAAGTCTTGCCACTTCAAAAAAGGTATTAACGAACTAACTGGCTTTGCAAAACACCATTGTGTCAAGTCACAATAGTTGAATGATGCGCTATATCAACCAGACATTGACACACATGCAGATGTTTAGGCGAGAACAGTAAACACGTTAAGCTTCCGGGTAATCGACCTAATGAACTGTGGAAAACAGCAGAAACTCAAGTTAAGTCTTCTATGTTCAATTCCCTTAACTAGAGATCGATTTGCAACTTACGGCGATACGCTAACTGCTCTAGAATTTTCTCCACATCATTAAGACGTCTCGAAAATTATGTTGACAATTTTTGAAAGTAGTATTAACTGGTCATCGAAATATAATTGTGAATTTTATGAAGATTCATTAATATACCATTGATTGATTATTTTGCTTCCGAATATCAATTTTTATAGTTCCTTAGGTGTAGTGCAGGTTATATCTGAAGAGGTAGCAATGTTCTTCCTCTGCTGGAACGTAAAATTCAGCGCCAACTTGCACACCAGATTGCTGGGTCTCTCTCCCACCAGCAGACCACCACCGCCTCACCCTGGACCAACTCCCTGCTAATGATGGCAAATTTTAACCAAACATGGATATTTCAATACATCACTAAAAAGTTTTCGATGTCGATGAAAACATTGACAGAAAAAGTTTTTTCATATCAATGATTTAAATGTGATAAAACAGGTGGTATTTTACCATTCTATTTCCATTTTAATTTTCGTACTTAAATTAGTTATATTTTATTGTTTGGTCATGTATAAATAATACGTTAAAAATAATGTTTAACTAATGCAAAGAAGGAAGGAGAAAATAAAGAACGTCATGTTTTGTTATTTTTTCAATAATTCACTTTCATTCATTAATCATCGAAGTAAAACGTTCTGGATCTAATATGATAGATAATAAGTAAACGTTAGTTTTAAGTAAATTCTGCGTTAAATCACTCTATCATGTTAATTTTTAATCAATTTTCTAAACAGACAAGGTTCAAAATGCAGTTTGGCGATACTATCGCGTATGAAATCACGGAAAAAGGTACTAACATAAACTAATTATAAAAAAAACGCGGAACGTAATAAAGCATTGGAAGGTTAGTTTGGACAAGAACATCTTTATGCTGCTTAAATAATTCTTTAACATACCTCCACCTGTATTGAATATTAAAGAAAATGTGGTGTATGTAAGTACAGTAAGTGTTTGTGTGTGTACGTGGAGGGGGTAGCAGGGTGAAAAATGAGGAAGAAAAGATCGCACGCGGTCTAAGGGCCATTTGTCAAAGTACTGCTGCGGCATTCACCTCAGAGAAACCATGAAAAATTACCGAACATAGCAACCATCCGATGGAATCGAAAATCCGCCGCCGTCAGCACTGCAGCAGCTACAGTCATAGCCCTGAGCGACCTCTGCCGATGCGAGCCATGTCACGATGCGTCACCACTCAAATAGGTAACATCTCGCATCGGTGTGACTCAACGGTGTTCCTCAAAATTCGCGGGAATGCTCACCACTCGGTGCAGAATTGAAGTAGCGAGTGTTCATGGGCTAAGTACCAGATATTTCACGGGAGAGCGCATAGAGCACATGCTGTCAGAACGAGGTCCTCATTCGTTGGAAGGCTTCGCAGTTAAGAGGCATCGATTTGGGAAGAAGAGAAATCAGTTACATTCTGTTTTTTCGGGTATATTTGACTTGATTGCGCTCCGTGCCATTCTGCTTATGCAATATCCAGAAAGTATTGTAATGATGCGTGAAAAAAGGGATTTTTCGATTAAAAAAACTCGTATTGTGGGGCCCTTATACAGTAAAAAAGGATAAATCTTGTTCCAATATGTAGTAAATTACTAAAACGTTTTGCAGTCAGAACACACGTTTTCTGGGTTTTGATGCCGAAAAATTACTTTCCGGCAAAAGGTCTGTCCGTCCGTCTGCACGCCTGCCCTGCTAGACACTATGTGAATATACATGAACTCCTCTCCTAGAAAAATGCTGCCTGCGCTTCTGATAAAGAATGAATTAATTTTTAAAGAGTATAGTTCTAAATGGCTGAAGAGGTCTAGAATGTCTGTTGTAAAGTCCTACTACATCTTTGACTCTTAATTCGTTTGGGTTAGGGATCCACTGAGCAAATGCTGAAATGGTTTTTGCTTCTTCCTTGGCAGTAAACTTCCCCTCTCAAAGTCACAAAATTCTAACAGTTTTTGAAGTTAAGTAAATACATAAATAACTTTCTATTGAGAAGTTGCCCTTCCCGGAGCAAAACGAACGGTTTGCAGTCAAATGCTGGACAGGAAGAACGCCGAATGCAATGTGGCGTTTATGTAATGCCACAGGTGTTCAAAGCAGTAAAACGAGAAACCCACAAAAAATACCTTCCCTCTGAAATGCGCAGTAATGTTTTGGGTCGCCTCACTGGGATTTGCGATGTTGCAGTCGCTTCTGTTTACTGCAGGGCAAAGAGAACTCACGCCAAACACACACGTACACCCCACATGCACACACGCAGAGGTTAATCCGGTTTCTGAGATAAACTTCTCTTGAATCAATAAATTGTTCAAGGCGACCCAGGAAATCGTACGCTTGATATTCTCAACTTCCATACTACTAATCATGTTTGACTACCGTTGCATCCTGTTCATAATCATCATCATCATCATCATCATCATCATCAATATCATTAATATTTATTCAGGATTGAAGAAGTATCAACCGAAAAGTATATTACAGTATATATTTTAATAAGAAGAACAAGGCATACTGGGTTTCGGGAATTTATCCCATCTTCAGTGACCAAGTTTCATGGATTAAACACGTAAGTCTAAAATCGGCGCCGACTTGTACTTATGTACAGAATACTGTTGCAGACTGTCAAACAGTCTATCAATGCTAGGATGATTATATTTATTCTATTATTATTGCTATTATTATTACTATTATTATTATATTTCATATTTCAAAATTTCACGCTCTTCCGGAGTTTTCAAGTATAACTCAAGGGCAGAACGTCAACACATATGGTGAGACAGATGGTGAGAAGTTCTTGCTCCAGTGTACTCAGGTTCCGCTTCAATGATTTAGGGAGAGAACCTTGCGCACAATGTTGGTGGTTGCCAACAACACGGCTTTCTGCATGGTTCTGAGGTGCCACTCTTTTAGATGGAGTTTTTCTTTCACAATCCTCCAATCTTCAGCCACAAGCCCATTAGTTGAAATAACTACGGGTACAATATCTACCTCTATTAATTTGTACAAGTTTTTCAGTTCAATTGAGAGTGGCTGATATTTTCTTTATTATTATTTTCTATTATTATTATTATTATTATCATCATCTATTTCTATTATTATTATTACTATTATTATTATTATTATTATTATTATTAACGTATTTATTCATCGCTAGAGTTCAAATTGTCAGTAAAAATTGAAACCATCTGAAGATTGCTGTCCGCTTCCTTGGGAGAAGAGTTCGCGTGTGATTGTTTCTACAACACTTTCCGCAGGATACGAGGGGTGTCTAAAACTGCAACATTTTAAACCTGCCATTACTTCTCACTTCCTGGTTATTTAGAGGTGTTTGCGAAGACTATTTCGAAACAGTTCTCAGAGCCCCAAAGATCATCGAAACCATTTTCGCAAAAACCTTTTTGATTTGACTAGAGTGATCAGTGATTCCGGGCAGGTCAACTGCTAAGATCATTAGTCCCGTAAGTGTGGCGCATGTTTTTTATCATGGGAGATAGCGGTGATCTTCCCACGCTGGACGGCGAGATCCCGCGTCGATGTACGTCCGCTTGTGGAGATTTACCCCAACCCGGTACCGTCCACCACCAGCGTTGCATCGCCAAAGCCAGGCAAGTTCCCGTCAACTGTGGTAATGAATTTGTTTATACGTAAGGGGTGAGGATGGGACACGGAAGAGGCAGGAAAGATTGCGCGCGGCCCGTGGCCCGTTTGGTAGGGTACTGCTCCGGCATTCGCCTGGTGTTGATCGGAGAAACCACGGAAAACTACCGATCAAAGCAGCCGGCCGCTAGGACGTTTTCATAACATGGGATAGACAATCTATTGATTCAGTGGTGAGTTGTAGTTGACATTTACATAATTGAATTGATTGAAGGCGTTGTCATTGTCAACAATAGTATTTATTTAAAAAAATAGCAGCTTTCGATGGCTTAGCCAAGAAAACTGATGATGATGGCTAAGCAATCGAAAGCTGCTATATTCGAAATAAATACTATTGTTGACAATGACAACGCCTTCAATAATTTCAATTAGACAATCTATTACTTAGGACAAAGGCGTTCTGTCTTGTGTTACAATACTTGGCTTATTTGCTGAAACTGTACGGTCAGTGTGGGTTGACAGATCATGAAAGGTCATTTTCTTTCCTTGTTGTTACGGTATTAATTGCGTGGTTATATCACTGCCTTCGCGTTCTGGATCTCTGCGTATTTGCCAATGTACGTAGACCCTATTTTCAATCTCCGATAATGTCGTTAAACATCTACACATGATGAAGGATTTAAGACTATGCAGTGATCGGTTGTGCATCTCTTACACCATACCTAAGGCCACTACTGACACCTAATATCGCCTATTTAATCTCAGCTGTAAAATCGTGAAAACGTCTGGTACAGTTGACGCTGCAAGCAGTGAAGTGTTATTCGCTTTCTTTCAGAAGAAGGAAACGGTACACCACACATTCGCCAACAAATGAGTCGAGTATACGGTATAAACTTTTAAATAAAAGAATGGGAATGTTTGCTACTGAATTTCTTCTTCGTCTTCTTCATTCACGAGAATGCAGGATTCACGAGAATTCATGAGGACAACGTGAATAAGAGCCAAAATTTATTGCCTTTTTATCCTTGGAAATAGATTTTATTGCATGGGAGCTTCTTTTTTTTCAAAATTTAAGTAGTATATGACTACACTACAGTAGGGATCACAGAATTTTGAAAATATGCACACAATTCACTTTTCCCCATAGCACGTCATACGCAGTTTTTAACTTTTTTTACGTAAAAACAATTTTAAAAAATAAAAACAATAAAAAAATAAAACAAATGCCCACGCTCGCAGTGTTGCTGTGATCACTGTGGCGGGGGGTGCATTGACCACGTGGTAGGTCACCAGGATCCGACTTAGCGCCGATGGATTTACTTCTTTACGAAGTGAAAAATTTGCTAGGAGACGAACTGAGAGCTGTAAAGCAAACTTTTTGTTCATCTCACATCACTGGTGGCAACATTAGTCGAAAAGATGGTTCACAAATAACTTATAACAAATAACGGCCTCTGTTTGGGAGCCTTGCTGTCGCCTGATGTCAACTATGTAGTAAGCAGCAAGGCACTGATTACGAGAATTCAGTCGATACGCTCAGTGTAAGAATAGGCGGAAAAACACAATCAAATATTTGCAATTTTATACAAAATACATACATTTATTTGATCTGCTTGGGTGGCAGTTCAATAACAATAATTAAATAACAATATTATACAATAATATTAAAGGAGTAATACAAGCCGAACATGCAATAATCATACTATCACTAATATTAAGTATTATAACAAATATTTCAACTCTGTCATGATATCCAATAATTATATGTCGGTGATGCTAAAATTTAATACAAGCTACATACGTTTGGCTAAGTTTTTTTTTAATTCATTGATCGCAAGTTCACTACCTTAACTGCACTGCACTGACTTACTACACTACACTACACTACACTACACTTTTTGCTTTGAATTCCTTCCTTCCCGCCTTCACGCACTTCACCGCACTTCACCGCACTTCACCGCACTTCACCGCACTTCACCGCACTTCACCGCACTTCACCGCACTTCACCGCACTTCACCGCACTTCACAGCACTTCACAGCACTTACTCATTTAATGTCTATTACTCTCATATTGTTCTAACTTATTTCTAAAGCTTCCCGTCCGAATCGCAACAGTTTCTTTGTCTGTGGTTATATCCCGAGTTCCTGGACGTCCAACGAAAGCATCGACTTCATTCACATGGCAGGAGGCTGGATAGTTGTCTGACAATCTAAGAATAAAAACAAAACAAGTGTGACGTACCGAAATATATTTTTAAATATGCCCGACCTTTTTACGATACATCTGTACAATAAAACACCAATTCTCAGGACATGGCCTCTCGAATATTTCCATACGGAAATCATTGGACGAATTGAATAAGAAAATTTCGTATAATCAGCTAAAATTAATATACTAAAAAAATATTAGACGTTTCTATGTCGAACAAATATAATTATATTGTTTATTTATCTACATGAACAGAAAAATTGAAGACACATTTGCATTAATAAAACTGTTTTATTACATCAGTGTATAAGTGACTTAGCTTTCTCTCTTCTCGGTTGTTCTCGGTTTACATATCACGTAAGCTTCTTCCTCACATAACTTAAGCACCCAGTTCAATTTGTCTAAGTTCTTGTCTCGCTTTCTTCAGCAAATACCATTTTATTACAAAACACCTCTTACTATTAAAACATTGATTTGTCTAAAACACAGCCAAAAACGTCCTCTCTCACACTTGGTTTTCATGTCATATAGCTTTTTCAAAACCCCATTGTCTCTCCATTTTTCACATCCTCCTTTAGTTTCACTTAAGTTCACAGGGTTTGCATAAAATGTCCACACGTGTTTCAACCACATGTAATATATTACAAGTAATATTGATAGTTTCGTTTTGTTAGGGACTTAAGACTTCAAACCTTTCCTTCTGCGCCTGCTTCCGTCAACAAATGAACTTGAACTCACTTCTTTAACATTCACTCACCGTCTTACAAATACGACCTTCACCTATTTCGAATGTGAATCAGCTATTCTGCTTACCACTTCACTTTGAATCCTTAACACATTTTATTGGTCTGTCAATATCACAACCTACATCGTATTTAGTTGTTTACTTTTTGCCTTGGCGGTTTCGAGAACCGTTTCCTAGTTACACGAACACAACATGCATCGGTTCACGGCGAGTACACTAAAATACCTTAAGGTTTCTAAAGAAGAAAACTTCTGAAGAATTTAACGGATAATGCAAAAGCAGGGATGAAAATGATCACATTTCATGACGCCAATGAGTAGTTTAAAGTTAAAAATTATTTTGTAAACATTTGTTTTAAATTGATTAAATTAATTTTTGTCTTAAATGAAAGCTATTCTAAAAATTAGATCCGTAAATAAAGTCATGTATTTGGGGGGAAAATAATTTTCGTGTAATTTCTTTTTGAATTTAATGCAATTTAATTGCAAACAATTAGAAATAATACGACAAAGTATGTGCTGTTGTAGAACCGCTAGTTACTTTTTGCACACAATTTAACGTTTTTAATTTTTATTTTTAAACAATTTTAATGGAGTGGTCGCAACATGCTACGACTTTTATATTACGACTTTTAAATCTTACGCTAGTGAAATGAATTCACAATACTACCTACGACCTTATTTTTTCATCCCGAAGGAAACCAATCCCAATAGTTCAATTTAAAAAATTACAATCATCTTTGTTGACAACGTTCATTGCTTAATTGTATTCATTTTATTAGATTTAAATTGGTTTTAAAAATGAATGAATTATTACAGCTCTGTGAAGCAGGTATTGAACCCGATTATATTAAATGAACAAATATTAGTACATATAATACTTTCATGTTTTAAAACCTTGTGACGAGAATATAATGGTAACATAGCGCATAGATTCTCATTATAAAACAATGTAACGTCTCCTTGAATGACTTTACAACTTCAGCCCAAAATTTCTAAAGATTCCTCTTACAATCACACATTTTCAATTATGTAAATAAAATCTTCCACTTGCTCGCATTTCCCATACCTAACCACGACGACACAAAATAATCTGATCAAGAAAATGTAACGCCAAGTAAATTTACTAAGTCGTAGATCGTATTATTCCACCCCACTCAGTTCACTTGATGACTTGTTGATTGAAGCATATGAATAATTAATTACGCATATTTATTAACTGTGCATATGTGCTGCTGACTCACTATATTTTTATTTGCGCCTAATGATTACTTCTGATGATGCAACACGATATTGTGACATAATGGCTATTGTTTTGGTTTCCCCACGAATCACACACACAATTCATTTCCTTGCTTTCGTAATTTATTTTATTTCGACATGAAAGGTGAAATAATAAAACACCTTTTAGCTTTTTCTACATTTCAGGATAATATTATCGTTTGGATGTTAAAGCCTGGAAGAACATAATCGGAAATATTTAACAGACTTTGCAAACATTTTACAAAATGATATCTTTAAAAAATTACAAATGTGTAATTTTTGAAAAACAAAAGAATACATCAAAATAAACTTTGCGTCATATAAAACAATGCAATCAGCAGCATCCATCAGAAAAAGAAGAACATTTTTTTAGCCATATTTGAGAAAACGGCGTTTGAGCGTTTCTGAAAACGCGGTTATTTTGAGATACTGTATTTGACATTATGTAAAGCGCATTTACTCGCAAATATAATAATATGAAGAAATTGCTTCTAATATAAATATTAGCGAAGTGAGAGACAAGTTAAATATTTCATGACTCTTAATTTAGCAACTGGTTTTGTACACTTTTTCGTTAGTAGAGCCCGGCAATGAATTTTTCCGCTGAAAATCCCTCGTTTTTTCGCGCAATATTACACAACTTTCTCTATTCTAGGAATATTACTCCGTATATACGTACGTAAACGAGAAAGTAAAAAGGTCAAATTCAACACTTATATCGTGCCTCTGTCTGCAGAGAACGACAATGAATGCGTCGGTGCCTTTGGTGACCGGCTATTGCCGCGCACGCGAACTGCTAAGATAATTTCTCCCGTAATTGGGGGAGGGGAGGGTTTTATCCCGCAATGAGGCGGTGTTCCTCCCCGTTGGTGATGAGATCCGGCGCCGACGTACACGTTAACTTTCGAGACAGATCTCCTTTATTACAGCGGGGCACCGCCGCAGCCACAACAAGCAGTAGTGTAAGCTCCCGACTGGGCCCCAAGAAGGGAGGTAATTTAGTGTATGCGAGTATTTTGCGTAAGTAAGGGATGGCGGTAAAACAAGGAAGTTTGGTTGATTGATTTGTGGTTTCAAGGCGCGTCAACTGGTAAGGTTGTTAGTACCGTAATCGTAGTGCATGTTTTTCCTCGAGAGGTGGCGGTTATCTTTCCCCACTAGATGGTCAGATCAGGCGCCGACCTACCGTCAGCAAGCGGAATTTTCTCCATCTCCCACCAGCGGGGCGCTCTACAGCCGAGACAAGCCCTAAGCTCCCGACCGGTCTCCCGGCATGTGCAGTAGTGTAGTGCATGTTAGTGTGTGTGTGTATGTGTGTGTGTGTGTGTGTGTGTGTGTGGAGAGAGAGAGAGAGAGAGAGAGAGAGAGAGAGAGAGAAAGTAAGGGGTGAGGATAGGATAAGGAAGAGAAAGGAAAGATCGCACGCTGTCCGTGGCCCGTTTGTTAGGGTGAGAGAGGGAGAGAGAGAGAGAGAGAAAGTAAGGGGTGAGGATAGGATAAGGAAGAGAAAGGAAAGATCGCACGCTGTCCGTGGCCCGTTTGTTAGGGTGCCTTCACGTGATATTGATAGGAGAAACTACGGAGAACCACCGATTGGAGCAGCACGCTAAAATTTTCATCCAGTCAGCATGTGAATCAGCTTTCTACCTCATGTTGACAACCCCGCTTCCGTTGGGACACGAACCCTAGAACCTCGCGGTCTGAGTCGCTGCAGCGACAGCAGCGATCCTGGCACTGAGATAACTCTGCCGGTAACAGAGCCTTCGTGTTGTCCACGCTTGCGGGTAAATTTCGACCTTGTTCCAGATCGAGGAGAGGAGAAAATAGGAAAATAATAATGTCGGAAAGGGAAGAAAAATTTCAAAATTAGGAACAATAATATAAATAGGCACCAGAAGCTAAAATAATTAATAACGGACAAATTAAAATGTTTTCAAACAACCACAGAAGTGCAATTAAGCGATTCCTATTGTTAGAAGTGTTAAATTTGTTGCAATAATAAAAGCCAAAATTGGCGTGTAGACATGAGACTAATTTTCTTTGATTTCGGGTAAAACAACAACAGATAAAATGGCATTTAATTTAATTCAGTGCATCTCGAGCGTGTAAGTTATAGCGTTAAAAGTTTAAGGTTACTAGTAATTTGACAGCGATAGAATAAAATTGTAGGAGAATAAAAGTAGGCAACGTACAACAGTGTATGATCGTTGTCATTCAGATATATTGCTTCGGAACAATATTGATGATGATGATGATAATAATAATAATAATAATAATAATAATAATAATAATAATAATAATAATAATAATAATAATATACACATTTTCATTACAGCTTCCCTCAGTGAAAATGTTGATGAAAGCAAGTACTACCATTGTACTCTGGCTATCCGTAGAGGCTGTCATTTGTCATGAACGGACAGCGATACGTCCCAAATTTCATCACCCACGACTATCTGACACGAAACCAAATACGAGCACAACAGCGGCCCACGTGGTGCAACGAAAACGCTGTTTTTCATGTGGAGTACGTGTCGCGCCTACGTCACACCCTCCATATCACCTCACCCGACTCCTCTGCGGAGGATAACGCTCCCGGCGGCCTCAGTTCCACGCGCCTCCACGGACCAATCGCGTTCACTCCGCTAGTGGAGTACGTTCTGCATTAAATTTAATGTAGAGGTACATTAATATCTATTTCATGTACAATGTACATTAAAATTAATGTACAGTCGTACATTAAATTTAAAGTAATTTTTGACAGTGCAGGTGAAATACATGTTTGGATGCAATTCCTAGTATTATACGCAGAATACCTACCCCATTTCTTTGCCAGTATTATTTGAATTAAGAATAAATGATAACAGCAAGAGTTGTAGACAAAATCAGATAATCAGAAACGTTCGCTCCCGTGTAATGCAAACTATTTTGCATCGAAAAAGGAACTACAATTTGATATAAAATTTCTTTTGAGAAGATAATCAAACTCCCCACTCCTCTGACAACTAGCGAAGCGAAGGTTCAAGAAAACCTACGAGAATAATTCATTGGGCAATCAATTAATTTAGTCAACATAAAAACAGTTTAGAACTGTGTGTGACGTACAACGGGGAGAAGTGCAAGTTTTCTTAATTCTCGGATCCCCACTCTTAACCATATACAAGTTAAATTCTGAATACGTACAGAAAGAAATTACTGTTTATGGAAAGAATTATGAACCAAATATTCGCTACGAAAATCTATTTTCAAAGGCAAATCAGCTAAAGATTTTCGTTCTTATCCCTCATCATGACGTTTGTGAAGGAATATACTTCTGCCGCGACATGCAACTGACCGGGAGGTCCTAGGTTCGAGTTCCGACAGCGGTAAGATTTTCGACACTAGCTTGTGAGCTAGGTCGAATTCAGTCGTTGTCTGGAGGAGAATTCTAGCGGCCCGCTGCTCTGATCGGTTGTTTTATGTGGTTTCTCCTATCAACCATAGGCAAATGCCGGAGCAGTACCATCCAAACGGGCCACGGACCGCGCGTGATCTGTCCTTCCTCTTCCTTGTCCTATCCTCTCCGCCTTACTCACACACTTACACTAACATGCACTACACTACCACATATTCCGAGACACCGGTCGGGAACTTCGAGCTTGTCCCCGCTGGGGCGGTGTCCCGCTGGTGGGAGAGTCCTGGTTAGAGGGAAACTCCACTAGTCGACGGTAGATCGGCGCCGGATCTCGCCATCCAGCGGGGGAAGATCACCCCGCATCTCCGGAGAAAAAAACATGCACTACACTAACGGGACTAATGACAAAAGCAGTTGACGCGCCCGAGAATACGAAAAAAATCAAATCAAATCAAACTAACATACACTACACTACCACCTATTCCGGGAGACCGGTCGGGGACTTATAACTTGTCCCAGCTGGGGCGGTGCCCCGCTGGAGGGAGATAGGGAAGGGTGGGTTGGGGAAAACCCCGCCAGTCGACGATAGTTCGGCGCCGAATCTCACCATCACGTGGGGGAAGATCGCCGCCAGCTATTGACTTACTAATCTACTACACTTACGGGAATAACGACCTCATTAGTTGACGCGCCCGCAATCATCAATCAATCAATCATTTAATACTACTTGTTGTCTTGACAAAAGCATTCCAATTCCAATTCCGTTCCGGGAGGAACAACGCATCCAGTGCTATCAGCAGGCGGACGGCACCAACGGCCTGTATCGCGCCCGCGCCCGCGCCCGCGCCCGCGCCGTCCCCGCGAGGGGCGACGCCCCCCGGACGGGGCGACCTTCCGCCCGATGTGGGTCGGCCTTCGCCTGGAGCGCCGCCCGGCAGGGGGTGCCTGCCTGCCAGATAGCGTCAACTGGACCGGGCGCCTGCTGCGGAAAGTTCAACTGGCGAAAGACCGAAGTTCAGTTTCTGCATTGTCTTGTCTCCGCAGCGTTTATGCCTGGGAGGGCCTACGATTCGGTAGATCGTTAGATCGAGATCTGTCGCTGTCTGAAAGAGAATTCTTTTATGCTTTCTCTGATCTTTTAAGCTTTTCAGATAGGTCGAATTCAGTCGCTGTCTGGAGGAGAATTCTAGCGGCCGGCTGCTCTGATCGCTACTTTTCCGTGGTTTCTTCGATCAACACCAGGCAAATGGCGGAGCAGTACCCTACCAAACGGGCCATGGACCGCGCGCGATCTTTCCTTCTTCCTTGTCCTCTCCTCTCCCCTTACACACACACTTTCACTAACATGCACTACACTATCACATATTCCGGAAGACCGGTCGGGAGCTTAGAGCTTGTCCCCGCTGGGGCGGTGCCCCGCTGGTGGGAGAGTCCTGGTTAGGGGGAAACCCCACTAGCCGACGGTAGGTCGGCGCCGGATCACGCCATCCAGGGGGGAAGATCACCGCCATCTCCCGAGAAAAAACATGCACTACACTAACGGGACTAATGACCATAGCAGTTGACGCGCCCGGAAACACAAAAAAAAAACAAAGCAATCGGGGCCGGACCTCGCCATTCTGTGGGAGATCACCGCCACGTCCCGCGATAAAAACATGCACTACACTTATGGAACTAATCACCTTAGCCGTTGACGGGCCACGAATCAACAATCAATCAATCCTACGATGCGACACCACACAGTGGAGGAATTGCCACAGAAGCTTCATTGCTAGGTCTCATTCAGGCTCAGTTCTACCTATTTGCAAATTTCTTTCTGGCATCCAGTTTCGTTCTGGAAGAATTATGTTTGTCTTTCGGTGTCTTAATGGGTCCCATTTGCGGACGGGTTTTATTGAAGTCATACGAACATTTCATCATTCACTATTATTATGAGTGACCACACCCTAGTGTCAGGTCATGTCGGACCCCCGAAGCAAATATTTTTAATTTTTTTCTTAATTCATTAAAAAAATTACTACCTACGTATTAATCGATCACATCCAACATCATTTTCTCATTATGTCTACATATTTTTTTAAAGTTTTATTTTAAGTAACAGATTTCATTAAGGGAACATTTTCTATCTTTAATATTTTGGCTGTAAAAAGACTCCGAACAAATTTTGAACTTTTGCCATTTTCGAAAAACCAGGGTTTTCGACGAATATATGACCTGCACCTTTCTCTTAAACGTCCTTCACACTATCCAACAATAAATTTAATAAAAAATGATGGAGCAATTTTTTTGAAAATTTTGAAAATATCTCAGGGGCTTCATGTAAAATATCCCGCAAAATTAAAATAAAGGTTTTCAAAATCCAGAGGCTGTGACCAGCCACATCGGTTGGGAAATATCAATTTTGGAGAAAATCGTCTGATACGTTTAGCAGCTAGTGTTGTTCACAGACAAATAAAGAGAGAGACGGACAGATGGACGTTTTACAGTCATTCGATTTTTCGGTATCAAGCACCGTCAGAACATAAAGTCTGGCTACACCACGTGATAAGAGGATTTTTCTTCTAAATGTAGGAACTGAATTTATTCATTTTTCGTTACCAGAGCCCTACAATAAGAGTTTTTCTGCCAAAAATTCGCCGTTTTCCCCGCAGTATTACATAACTTTCCCTCTACTCCATAGCGAGAAAGTAAAAATATTATTTCGAAACTATTTAGAGGGAGATTTGAACCGAATAGTAATAACAACTCCAACACACAAGTTTTATCTATTGCTCCTATTGTTCCTACTTTACTAATGCTACCATTGTTTGTGTCTTTCTAATCTCCTATCCGTATTATAGATGATTCCATTATCTTTTGAGGCTATTATTATCATTGTCACTCCTTATCGCTCATTCTAATGCCCAATGAATTGTTTTGACTGCAGGGTCTTAGAGTCTTGAAAAACCCAACCAAGATATCACTACAGCGTACATTTACAAGATTCGATTGAACGAAAGAATGCCAATTTTTACTTTTCCTTCCACACTATAGTGGTACAGGAAAGGAGAAGTATTGGAAACACCTTAACTGACTTCGAATTTGAGGTCGTAAAATCTGTGTTGAAGGTTCTTTTCGGCTGTAACTTCGCACACGTGTTAGGATTAAGGTCAATTAGTGCTGTTTTAAAGACGGTTATTTCGTATGTGAAATTATATACATATAAATAATTTCATTTGTGAATAATAAATGATTTTCGTATTTCAGGAGTGTTTTTGTGCTTCTGCAGTGCAAATGTTTACCTAGAAAGCATTTTTACAAATCAACTTTTGAGTGCTTATTGCGGCTCTGCCATTCAAAATATCCAAGTAGTTTATTAGAAACAATATACTTAAAATCGTCTTAAGAACTTATTTTCCAAATTTTCTACGTTTCCCCCACGGACATCCTCTATGATGGATGTCTCACATTGGAAACTTTTGACTTGGAACTTCATTAAGCGTCAGGAGTAAGATATAATTGTGTCATTCCGAAGATCATGAATATATTTTAATGTTTCGAGGAAACCCCTGTGATATTTTCAAAATGTTCTGGAATAGGACCGAAAATGTTTTGTGAAAATATTTTGCTGGAATACAAATAACTGCATTTATAAATAAGGTATCATTCCCATTTTATTTCATTAATACCTCTGACATTTGGAGAATTGTAAAATGCTTCTATTTAAGACACCATGGATCTTCTAGAAAGAAGCCATCTACTCAACCAAACTTAGTTATTTTTGGTTTAAATGAAATGCAGAGGGAATGTTTTTTTACTTGCCATTGTTATCAGGTTTTGTACTATAAACTCCATATTTTAATTAAATCGTAAGAGTAATATAATGAACTCTGTTATGCTGCTGTCATTTGTTCATTATTTCATTGCGCGAATTATAATCGATCTATTGAAAGCATTCGACATTTCCATTCAGAGAAAACATCTGAGTGTGAGGTTACTGTCAGTGAAGCGAGTGTTTTGAAATGCAAAATATGGTGAGTGTATATAAACGCAATGCGTGGCACATGTAACCTTTCACAAAAAAATCAGTGATTATAATTTTATGAGATGCATTACGCTTGAATCGCAGGATTTCTTTGCTATAGTTTCCTCAATACACATATATTGATTTTTACAGAAATCTTTAAACTTTGAGTTTACAGTGAATAGTGTTTTTATTGTCCCTGAATTGGCTTGTTAATTTCATTAGTCTTTGGATTTAATAATGAACGACGTGAAACAATGTTTTGAGGGCTTTCTTTTTCACATAAAGTACATGTAAACCATTTCTAACTATTTTTACCTTCATCCCACACACATCCGAGAGTGAGGTGCAAACTCGGTACACGAAATTTTAAGATAGTTCCCAATTTTACAAGACACTTTCAACTATAATTTTTTTGTGTTGTCTGCATGTTTTCTGCATAATTTCATTCAATTGTGAATATTTAAATGATGCCATACATTTTTTTAAATTCAAGTAATAGCATTAAGAGGAGGGAACATTTAGGTATATCGCACATTTCCTTTAATTTTCATTACTAAGAACCGTCCATTATGCTTGTCAACTGCGCAGCTTTTATCGTTTTTATTGTGTAAAGAAAACTTTTTAATAAAAAAATTAAAGTGCGCACGCCTCCGAGAATCTAATAAGGCTATATGCAGTTGGTGTTCTAATAAAATTACAGTCGACTCCAGTTACAGTACATTCTGGAGACTAACAAGTTCGGTTCACTATCAGCGATTCACTATATCTGATGATGTCAAAATTAAATAGAATTTCTCGTCCTTGATTGGTTTTATTAACGTAGAGATACAGCAGAATTCATTAACAGCACGAACTGAAAATTTCAATCTCTTTATTTGTCCTAAAAAATTGAATTATTTTCAATTGTTTGATTCTTACATTTTTCATTAGAAATTTTTGTAGATCCTTCTCCAGAGTTTGTGATCCCTCCATATTTGATTCTGCATTGTGCACTGTCTCTAAGTATCGACTGCTTTCAATGCCTCTTGCATTGTTGGAACACCATCCCACTCTTCGAAGGCCCTTTTACTGGCCTAATAATATGCGAGATCCAATTAATGTCCAGGACTTATTTCCTCCGTTCACTATAGCCGAGGTTCGGGCTCACTATAACCGCCTTTTTGTAATGTAAGTGAAACGGGACCAGTGACTTAAAGTTCACTATAACCGAGGGTTCACTATACCCGATTTCACTATAACCGGAGTCGACTGTACAACGCATGGCCGTATTTTTTTTAATCGGAGGCTCGTTTGTTTCTATGTTATTTTGTTAATATTCGTGTCACTGTTGTCCGTTTTCGTTATTTTTTTTAACGAAACAAGCAACTCGAATGTTCTCCTCCATCCCCTCCTTTCATGATCACCTAATCATCGGCTTGCACAGGTATTTCGTCGCCGTCATCTGCGTAGAAATTGCCCGTGTTTTGTTTCGAGGGCGGACGCCACTATCAGGCGTATCCTCCCCCCTCCCCCATTCGTCTCAATCAGGCGGCGACGGCGGCGGCGGCAGCCCTTCCTGGCCCACTTCGGCGCCCGACCACTCCGGATATAGCGCGCCCCAAGGCTGCGGCCACAGTGCTCCCAACCCACGGGCACGCTATCATTCTTTTTAAATTTATTTCTTCCCGTTCGAGTTTCGTCTTTCGGGGATTTTGACGGGTGCAATGTTACATACAATGAATTTACATGGCCATCCTCAAGCAAATGCGGGTCTCGGTATAACCCTTCACTATTTTTAAAATTTCATATTTGTATAATTTGATCGAGATCGAATATTGGAGTGTTGGGACATGCTGGGAGGAGAGAGTAATATTTTTGAGAGGTTTGTGAGATGAATTCTGAGAGAGAAGGTATTTGAAGCTCTCGGTGTATTTGCGAGTTGGAAATGAACCAGGGGGCTTCCAAGGTTTGTCTTAGATCATATCATACGCGCACGTTTTCTTCAGCACCAGTAGACCTATCCCCACTCTTTTATTTTATTTGTTGCGTCTACAATTGACGCAACGCGTCCCCATGCCCCTTGGGCGTTGAGCGCTTCACGCTTTAGGAGTAATCCTCCACTAATTAATTAATTACAGCACTTTTTTATTTTTGGAGTAATCCTCCGTTAATATTACGTCCGTCACTTCTCGACGCAGTCACTTGTCAAGAGGACCGCCAGGAAGCATCTCCGCATACGCGCCCCCCACCACGCGCTCCTGCGTCACTACCCAGCGAACAGAATTGAGCAGGAAGAAGGATAGGGGTTGTTGGAACACATTTCACATGAGATTCGACGGGAATCGAACCCGGACCTCCCTAGGCTCGAGTCCTGACGGCGGCAGGATTTTCGACACTAGCTTTCCAGCTAGGTCCAATTCAGTCGCTGTCTGGAGGAGAAATCTAGCGATCGACTGCCCTGATCGGTAGATTTCCGTGGTTTCTCCGATCAACACCAGGCGAATTCCGGAGCAGTACCCTAACAAACGGGTCACGGACCGCGCGCGAACTGTCCTTCCTTTTCCTTGTTCTATCCTCTTCTGTTACACACACACTTACACTAACATGCACTACACTACCACATATTCAGGGAGACCAGTCGGGAGCTTAGATCTTGTCCCGACTAGGGCGCTGCCCCGCTGGTGGGAGAGTCCTGGTTAGGGGGAAAACCCCACTGGCCGGCGGTAGGTCGGCGCTGGATCTCGCCATCCAGCGGGGGAAGATCACCGCCATCTCCCGAGAAAAAAACATGCACTACACAAATGGGAATAATGACCAAAGCAGTTGACGTGCCCGGAAACACGAAAAAATCAATCATCGAATCCCTCCTTGGTGAAAGGCGAGCGACTTCGCTCTGCGCCACTAGATGGCCAGCATCCTTTACTAACACTAGTTCAATTCAGAATAAATGATAGCAACAAGCTTTGTTGACAAATTCTGATGACCATAAATGTTTGCTCCCGGGTGATACAAACTATTTTGCATTGAAAAACGAGCTACAGAGTTCAAATAGCAGTTCTGTCAACAAAATAATCAAAACCCCCACTCCTCTCGCTCCTAGCGAAATGAGGGCTGAAGAAAACGTGCGGGGATAGTATTAGGGAGTTTGTGCACACTCGAACGTCAAAGCACTATCGATCTTCTGCGCATGCGCAGTTGAAGTTTCGCACCACCTTAGTGCATCTGGGCATGCGCAGAAGATCGATAGCGCTCTCCGCTATGGCGAGCACGACCTCTCTCTTCAAGTGATGGCAATTTTTTTCAAAAAATCGATACATCGATATTTCGATACATCAACAAAATGTTTTCGATGTCAATGAAAAAACAAGGATGTTTAAAATATCAGTATTTTAAATATGATAAAATAGATTAAATTTCCCAACCTGCTTCCATTTTTAATTAGAGTACTTAAATGAAATACCGTTTAAGTTGGTTGTTTGGTCATGTATAAATGATATGTTAATAATAATGTTTATCGAATTAAAGAAGGAAATAAAAAATAAAGGACAACGTGTTTTCCTATTATTTTATTTACTCACTTTCATTCACAAATCATCGAAGTAAAACTTCAAAAATCAAGTGTATGTAATACATAAATATTAGTTTAAAGTATATCCTGCCTTGAAAGAGTCAGTCACCTTAATTTATGAATCAATATTCTACACAGACAATGTTCAAATTGCAGTTTAACGACATTACCACGTACAAAATCTTCGAAAAAGATAAACTTTTTTAAAACATGGATGTTTTTGGAAAAGTATATCGATCTGTAAAAAACATTGAAAACAAAACATGTTAATATATCCATGTTTTTGATGGGAAATATCCGTGATGTTTGCCATCCCCACGCGTACCCGAATTCACTTGGCATCTCAGGGAAGAAGAGGGAGGAAAGTCCTCGTTAGAAACTTTCTTCATCTGGGTTTAACCTGTGAACGGCCCAATTATCTTTGCGCGCATAACGCTCGCTCATTGGCGTCGCTTGATTGATTGGCGTTTCCAGGTGAAGCAACTGCTAAAGTCATTATTCCCGTAAGTGTAGTGATTTTTTTTACCGCTGAAAGTGACAGTTATCTTCCACTGTAGGGTTTTCTCACAACAAGGTATCTCCCACCAGAGATGCACCGCCGCAGCCGGGACGAGCTCTTAACTCCCGACAGGTCTCCCGGCATTTGTAGAAGTGAGTCGTAGGTAGTGGGTACGCAACAATCTAAGTGTGTGTGTAAGAGGCGAGGATAGGACAAGAAAGAGGAAGGAAAGGTCGCGCGCGGTCCGTGGCCCGCTTGTTGGGGTATTGTTCCGGCATTGGCCTACTGTTGATCGCAGAAACGACGGAAAATCACCGATCAGAGCAGCTGGTCACGAGAATTCTCCGACCTAGCTATCTATATTTTGTAGGCAGTCTGTAGTAAAAGGAGTTCTTTCAGCGCATACACAGCGCACCCAAAGTTCAAATTTTAACGCTAGTTCAAAAAGTGAGACGACGCTCAAGTGTTCAGATAAATATGTGAATCCAACAAAAAAACAAAATACTTTCGTGTGACCACATCAGCTAATACTGACCATAATTATTTTAAAGTGTTTTGTATTCTTGAATAAAATAAAAATAAAGTCAGCAAGGGTGTCTAAAAAATGTATGACCCGTGAGAAAAGTGATTTTATTTTCTTCGCGCCACTCCAACAATTGGATTCGTGTTCCAACCTCTCCTACTGGAAATAAAATGCCTCTTATCACTCCTATCATAAATGCCTATTTTTCTTCTGTGTGTATTCTGTGAACGGCCTAATTTTTCGCGCACAGTACTTGCCCATTGGTGTTGCGTCCGCACGAGCAGAGCAATTATTGGAGCTGCCTGATAACAAGAGTTCTCAACGTTTGTCTAAATGCTTGTTATGTTACTAAATTATACTAATAGAGCACTCCAAACCGCCAACTGCTGGTTATACGAAGATTTTTTCTTCTTCAGAAATATAGTAAAATTGTTTGTCCTTGGTTACTTGTGCTCCGCAATTTCGACGCGGACCAACCACTGTTTCCTTCCTGCGACTTAACCACATGCGAATAGCAGCTAAGCTCGCAAACTAGTGTTTCACGCAGGAAGTTTTAACTGGACTGTGATGTGGTCGGAAAATTTAGGAGTGTGGTATATTGTTAGGTCTTAATCTATTCAGCAAGTACTACTATTTACTCATTTATACTATAGCAGTATTCGAGAAGACGGTTTTTGTTAAAATATTTAATTTTTGTTGCAATACTTTGGAGAGAATTTTATTTGTCGTTACTGAGCAGTGTGCGTATTACATTTTAGAAACACATTTTGTTAATTTTAATAATAATAATAATAATAATAATAATATTTATTCCCATTTTGTTTTACATTGTCGTGTTTTCGTGATTGGTTACTAACCATTGATAACCAGCTGTGATGGTTAACAATATTGAGCCCATAATTTATTATCTGTCTATTTTCACGTACTACTGTTTGTGTTACGTATTTTTTTTAATAATCTTCTTTTTTAAATTTACAATCCAAATTTTTGTGAACCTACAAAAATAAAAAACCTAGCCCTAAATCATAAAATAAGTAAAAAATTACAGAGATGCAATAGGTATATTTCCAGAAACAAATATATAATTCCATAAATAAATTAATACTAAATTTACACAGCAAACAGTTTTATGCAATATTTCATTAACTGTTTATATCATTTAGTTATATTTAAATTCATTATATATTTTTGAAAATGTTCAAAGACTTACTATTTTTCAGTGTTATCGGTAATTCATTATATATTTGAGTCAAGACCACGGTTCTTGACATTAGAGATTTATGAACCTTGGGTTTTTAATTTGATTTTTTGTGTTCTTTTATTCACCAGCATTTCTGTAGCTGTAGGGCAGTAGTAAAAAAATGAGAGATCACAATGAAACACCTTCCTCAACTTGTCTCTTAATAGTGCTGTCACAATTGTTCACCGGTTAAAATATTCAAAGTTTGTTCCCACTGGGTCCCTGGTTGTCTAATTCAAGAACATAAAAGAGCAAAGAAGAAATACCTGTGCGGGATTGCTTGCTCATTATGAGGCTGATAGTGACAATTTTTTGTCAATCATTGACCCAGGCTGAAACATGGGTTCATCACTTCAAACCCGATACTAAACGGCAATCAGTGTAGTGGCACCACACCCAGTCTCCTTCGAAGAAAAAGTTAAAGACAGCATCCGCATGGAAAATTCCTGGCTACGGTCTTCTGTGATTCTGAAAGGGTTGTTCTGTTCGATGTCCTTCCTCATGACGAAACGATTAACTCAGAAGTGTATTGTGCTACTCTTAGGAAATTGACGAAACTTCTTCAGCGTGTTGGTAGGCACAAAAATCCAAACGAAATTCTCCTTCTCCACGACAACGCAAGACCTCACACTAGTCTGCGAACCCGAGAGGAGTTCACAAAACCTCAGTGGACTGTTCTTCCTTATCCACCTCACAGCCTGATCTCGCACCTTCAGTTTCGGTTTTTTTTTTTTTTTTTCGTGTTTTAGGGCGCGACAACTGCTTTGGTCATTAGTCCCGTTAGTATAGTGCATGTTTTTCTCTGGAGATGGCGGTGGTCTTCGCCCGCTGGATGGCGAGATCCGGCGCCGACCTACCGTCGGCTAGTGGGGTTTCCCCCAACCAGGACTCTCCCACCAGCGGGGCACCGCCCCAGCCGGGACAAGCTCTAAGCTCCCGACCGGTCTCCCGGAATATGTGGTAGTGTAGTGCATGTTAGTGGAAGTGTGTGTGTAAGGGGGAGAGGATAGGGCAAGGAAGAGGATGGATAGATCGCGCGCGATCCGTGGCCCGTTTGGTAGGGTACTGCTCCGGCATTCGCCTGGTGTTGATCGGAAAAAACACGGAAAACTACCGATCAGAGCAGCCGGCCGCTACAATTCTCCTCCAGACAGCGACTGAATTCGACCTAGCTGAAAAGCTAGAGTCGAAAATCCTGCCGCCGTGGGGAGTGGGACCCTAGGACCTCCCGGCCAGAGGCGCTGCAGTGACATCAGTTGATGCACTGAGCTACCGCTCCCCGCACCGTCAGATTTTCATCTGTTTGGCCCAATGAAGGACGCACTCCACGGGAAGCACTATGCGCGTGATGGGGAAGTTATTGATGCAGCTCGACGTTGGCTCCGACGAGGACCAGTAGAATGGTACCATGCAGGCATTCAGGTGCTGACATTAAAGTGGCGTAAGGACGCAGCATTGAACGGAGATGAGGTTGACAAATAAGGTTTTGTCGCCCTCAGATTGGGGAATTACAAGATGAATTTGAATCCTGAATAAAACACACCTCCTTTCTGAAGAAAAATGTGTTGCATTACACCATATTGAACTCCTCTCATTTATCTAATAAACACAAACGATTGTTAAGAAAGAAAAGAGGAGAAAGAAAAGGAGAGGGAAGAAAAGGAAGGAACTACTGAAGATGGGAAGAGTGTTCCCGAAACACGTGTCTGCTATATGTAATCATATTAAAATTACATTTAATACTATTGTGGTAGATACCTCATTAACCCCAGATAGTTTATAAAAGAAGAAGAAGGAGAAGAAGAAGGAGAAGAAGAAGGAGAAGAAGAAGAAGAAGAAGAGAAAGAGAATGCGAGGGAAGCTGAACGACAGGCTAAGTGACCCAGCCTGTGTGCAGAAGACGCAGAACCTTCAGCCAGGCAGCGTGGGAGTGGAGTAGGGCAAGTGGAGGGGGGGGAAGGTTTTGGCGCCCATTCTGAAGCGGCGGCGGCGGCCGCGCATGCGCAGAGACGCAGTAAGCTGTGACCTCGCCTCGTGCGTACACTACGCGATCCAACGCCCCGCCCCGCCACGCCTCACCACGCCACGCCACGCCATGCCGAGTCACGCGATGTTGTTTGCCGCCGGCGGAAGTAGCGGGGGCTTATAGGCATGCGTAGGTCTTCACGCGGGCAGAACGACGTGTTTCACGTTTCGATATTCTGTCAACAGGCCACCTGGATTTTACGATGGTCAACTCATGGTAGACTCGCGATTATTCGATTGATTGATTTCTTTCGTGTTTCCGGGCGTGTCAACTGCTTCGGGCATTAGTCCCGTGAGTGTAGTGCATGTTTTTTCTCGGGAGATGGCGGTGATCTTCCTCCCCTCGATGGCGAGATCCTAGAGGAAGGAAAGATCGCGCGCGGTCCGTGGCCCGTTTCGGAAGGTACTGCTCCGGCATTCGCCTGGTGTTGATCGGAGAAACCACGGAAAACTACCGATCAGAGCAGCCGGCCGCTAGAATTCTCCTCCAGATAGCAACTGAATTCGACCTAACTGAAGAGCTAGTGTCGAAAATCCTGCCGCCGTGAGGAGTGTAACCTAGGACCTCCCGGACAGAGGCGCTGCAGTGACATCAGTTGATGCACTGAGCTACCGCTGATTATTCGAGCTACGGTGTGCTTATTCGAGGTCATTAGGAACGAGACTGCCTCGAAAACGAAAAGTAGTGGTGCTACAACGGCAAGTATAGCATTATTTTAACAGTCACGAAATA